>VYZP01006525.1:0-30219 GCA_013400635.1 Hypocryptadius cinnamomeus
CTATGACTTCTTCACCAGTTGAAAAAGAGAACATTAAAGTCAACATCAGAGATTGCAGAGGAATTAAATGGGCTGTCACTGTGGAATAGGCTGAGGTTGGGTTTACTGTGTTCTAGGTCTCTTTTTTTCAGGAACATGCCCAACATTTCACTCAAGCTTTGCCCTCAACAGTCCACAGGGAGCATTGCCAGCCCTGTCCCTCTGAAGGGGCAAAACAAGAGGAAGAGCAGCTGAGCTCCTCACAACTTCTGTTGGATGACAACAGATTACAAGAGGTTCACATTAACAGATGATTCATTTCATATAGGGGAATGTTCAGCACACAGGGAAAAAAAACCAAAACACCAAAACTGTAATCATAGAGGGGATCCTAATTTTAAAGTATCATGCTGTACATGTTGCCCTGAAGGATAGGCCACAGCTAATGACAGTTTTCCTCATCTTCGTCCAGCTTGGGAGATCCCAAACTCAGCTTGCCACCCTCCACTGTGGCAGCTGCAGTGACTGCCAGCTCATCAGAACACACATGCAGGTCTTTGAGCAGCACTTGAGGACCTTTGCTACACAGCTCCCCTCCCACAAGCAGCCAGTGTATCGAGCTCAGTAACAAACCAAAAGTTGTCAGAAGGCTTCTGTTTAGGGATGCCATACCAGGTGCTGCCTCAATCCCAAGGTTTCCCTTCCTCCCCAGTAAAGGGCTTAGAAACTGGCAAAAGCACATGGCCAGATGGTCTTCAACCCTCCAGAAGCAGGAGGACAGAAGTTTCTGTTCTCACCAGGCTCAAAAGCAGGCGCACCACTTTCCTCAAGGTCTAGTGGCTCTGTCTGCGAAGTTCCACCTGCGCTGGAGGGCAGCAGCCTGCTCCGTTTCCGAGCTGGTCTGGAATCAACTGCTCCTCCAGGGCGCTTTCGCTGATGCGGAGAGGGAACAAAGCCTTAGCATTTCCTGTGGCACTAATCTTAACACGGCCCTTGCTTTTTGCAACACCAAGGACAGCACACAAGGGTACAGAAAACTCTCCTGCAAAGGCTGGAATACACACCAAATGGCCCAAATGGGCCATTCCCACCTGAGCACATCAGGGAAAAGACATCACCCCTGATCTCCCACAAACCACCTCCCCAAGAAAGAGCCTGTCCCAATGCCTTGAGAATGAGGAGACCAGTTCCCAATTCCAGTAGGTTGCTGCTCACACTGTAAGCATTTCTGCACTACTGCTAACACCCACAGAGATTCAAAACCTTCACTATTCCAGAACGTCAAGTTACATGAAGTTTTCAAAGGTTTCTGTTCCTCTGCATTTGCTACAAACTCTTGAAATCCTTTCTAGAAGTACCCTGGAAAATGTTTCAAGAATCAGATTTGCATTGAGTAGCAAAGTACTTACTGAGCTCATGGTGTTTTGTGATCAAAAACCACCAGCAAAATAAGTGGGGCAAACACCAGAAAAGGAATGTGAGGGATGTGATCAATCCCTACTCTTCCTTTAGGTAGCCCACTGCAGATTTNGAACATCTGATCCCAATCTCCCCCTTCTCGTCCAAAACCCTTCCCTTCCCCCATCGCTCTCTGCCTCCTTTGGGCACTGCAAGGCCGCAGTGAGGCCTCCCTGGATCCTGCTCCTCCCCAGGCTGGACAGCCCCGGCTCTCCCAGCCTGGCTGCAGGGGACAGCTGCTCCAGGCCTCCACACATCCCCACGGCCTCCTCTGGCCCCGCTCCACAGGCACATCCTGCTGGTGCTGGGCACGGCCGGGCACGGCTCCGCACGTGGGGCCTCACGGGGCAGGGCAGGGGCAGAGCTGCACCTCCCGCCCTCAGCCTGAGCAACCCAAGCACCACTGGAGCCTTTCTGTGGCTAAAGAAACCCCACCAAACCACATCTCCCAAATCAGAAAGAAATTTAAACCCTTCCTTAACCCTCCTCCTCCAGGTTTATTAGTCTGTTGCTCTTTAAACTTTAACCCTAGTAAATAGCAACGAAAATAAAATTTGAAGCTTTTTGGGTTGTTTTTTTTTCCAAAACTGTTAAAAGGATCTAACTATTCAGATCCTTATTTCAAGTCTCTGAGGTCTTGACATTTTCAGGTGTTCAGCTATTCCTCTGACAGCATTTCACAACAGGATTGAGGAGTTTTGCTTTTCTCCCAGAAATAGTACCTTCCTCCTAAGGCCCTGCTCTGCTATGAAAGGTGAAACAGCAAAAAAAGCGGAATTAATAATTGGTTTTCCTTCTAGACACGCTGCCACTGGACGTGTTGACTGGGCTGGCGCTCCTGGGAGCAGCAGGGAACCCATCTTAGCCCTGCCAGATGCAGGCATGTTCCTCAGCACCTGGTCCTATTGGGTGCTCTCTGGTGTGGGAAGAGGCATGGAAATTCATCCCATACTAAATAAGAACATTTTCAGCTCATGCTTTACATGAGAAAGAGAATTTTTTACAACAAATTTTCAGTTATTACAGCTGGTGCTTTTAGGTAATTGGCAACATGTTGAGTGTTTAAGAATGGGTAGGGATGACTTTCCCAATATTTTGAGTCTCGTGTCTGGGAATTGAAGCAAAGTCTTGCTCTGGTCATCACATCCACATCATTTCTCATATTCAGAGCTTTGAGACTGGTATGAGGTACTTAATTATTTATTAACTAATTACATATTTGGAATTGCTTTAGAATCTTAGCATTTTCATATGAAGTGTTAAATCTCCTTTAGTATTTTTCTTATCTAATCCTCTGCCCTTTGGACCCAACATTTTGGAAAGCAAAAGTGTTTAAACTGAGATGAAGTGGATTTACAGGAGTCTGAGACATCCCATGTGTTAAAGCAGAGAGCCTGTCCACTCACGCTCCAGGTGCAACTGAGGTTGTCTAAGTGGACTCAGCACGACGTGTGTTTTGGGACAGCACTGGATGGCTTTTAGCAAAAATGTGTCATCATGGGTAAGGGACAGGGGAGCACTGAGGAAGAGGGGCAGATTTTAGTAAGTCAAACATTTGAAGGCTCTAATCCCCCTCATCCCAGTAAAGGCTGGGAGACCTTTACTGTAAGGACCAACATTTTTTAATTAAAGCAGCTATTGAAAATATTTATTGCTCAGTGGTGAGAGGGAGAGAAACTTCCTGCCCCTTCACTGCACATCCCAGGGGAGCTGCAAAGACCACATTCCTGTTTCATCTCCTCCCATGTGGGTCATCTTTGAAGCAACGTGCAAGACTTTTGAAACACCCAATGCTTTTCCATTTTGGAAAGGAAGAATTTTGCATATATTAACTTCCAAAAATAAAAGCTAACAGCCTAAACTAAGCCCAGATTGAGCTGGTTTGGTATATTAAACACCTGGAGTTAGAGCATTGGTGTTTTCACATGATTAGCTATGGTTTGCCAGGAATTTTTGGAGAGAGAAGGAGATTGAGGAGAAGACACCATAGGGGGTGAGAAAGCCAGGGCTCACTGGGCAGGGGTTGTCAGCTCTGTACTCTCCCAAATCAGGGCTACCATGAGGGTCAGAGCAAGGGCCATGAAGTAATTTAAGAAGGGTGAATGCAGTGTAGGATGTTGTACACCAAAGCACTGCAGGGTGATCACTGATGACAAACAAAACCTACAATGACATGAAAAAACCCATTTTCCACCCCAGCTGGATCAGCACTGCCTCTCTCTCTCCGACTCACCATCTTTAATAACCAAAATGATTTTAATCTGAGGGTAGACAAACAACTGGATTCCACAAGGCAGCAAAGGTCCAGCAACCAGCCCAGCCCTTCAGCCCCATGACCCTGGCTGTGGTTGCCCACAGGGGTCCTGCCCATGGGCAATTGGTTTCGCTACTGGGCGACCCAAGCAAAAAAGGGCTGCATGGTCCTCACAGGCTGCCAGGGACATGTTATCGGTGGCAGGCAGCCAGACACCCAGCTTCCCAGACAGCTTGGCACAGGGACAGGTCTGCAATCCCTAGAGCAATCCTGCAGACCAGTCTCTCTAAGTCCGCCACAGGGATGCGGTGAAATAGGGAAGGATCACCAAAAGAAGCCCCAAAAAGATGATAGTCTTGACAAATGACAACTTGTACCAGTCTCACTGAGGATTGCATTTCACTTCATGTGTCAAAATGAGCCTTTGCTTGACTCTAGCAATGACTGTGATTTCAGAGTGTGTCCTTGAAGACTGTTTAAAGTAAAAACATTTTCTACCCTCCCTGATGGCGGGCAGTAGGCGTGGCTTGTTCTGCAGAACAAAAATGTCTCTGATTTCCTTCTCGCATTTTTTCTAATACACCACAAAGGTTTGAAATTCCTCCACAGAGTCTACATGGTCTTGAAAGCTGAGCAAGATTTGTATCTTGCTCTGAATCTGAGGCAACATCTATGAGTGTGCTTGCAGGGAAATGTGCATATAGGGCCTTTCAGGCAGTAACCAAATGGAAAATGTTTTTCCATATATAGCTTACGTTACTTGTTCATACTCCAGACCTAACACTAGGAAAACTCATCTTCATAAATTGCTTTCTTGTGAAGGCAGGTATCATATAGTGTTTTATACAGTGTTAGGCAAAAATTATCTCTGAGAATTGGGTCTCTATGGTAACCACTTCTTATCTAAAAATCAAATAGATGTTATGGCTGTAATTAAACAATATATTATTTCTACCAAGAATTATTCTGAATTATAATTCATTTTCTGTCATAAGCTGAAATTATTTTTATTGCCCCCAAAGGCATCAGCATTTGATCTAATTCAGCAGTACAAAACTTTGCAGGAAGAGACTATAGCCTGTCAGAAATCATGGTCAATGACTTCAATCTCTTAAATACTTAAAAAGACTCGACAAAATATCAGTAATAATTTTGGGGAAGGCAGAAGATAAACAAGTTGTCCTGAAACTCATGTTCCATTGCAGCTAGCCACATGTCCTGAGCCCAGTGGTGCACAAGAGGGCCAGGTTTGCTGCTGTACACAGAGAGCGTGCAGGCCACAAATTCAGATTTTCCTTTGGCTTAAGCAGAAACTTTATTTTAAAGCAAGCAAAAAACAGATTGGAAAAAAAGAAGAAAATCTCTGAGCTTTTCTTCCTTGGGCATTTCTGCCTATCACTTCTGTTCTCAGGATCAAGGACGTGCACAGAAACCTTGGCAGACTAGTGGGACACAGTAAACATCATTCACAGGTCAGCCACTGTGACTGCCTTTAAAACCACAACATAAGTAACAGCAGCACAATGCTCCACGTGGGCCCAATCAGGCAAGTGGCAAAGGCGGTTTCCAAATAAAGGGGAACAAACCCAGCCTTGTGATTAGGTGAACTGCACCACCTGGCTCTGATGGGAGTAGTCCACAGGTGGCTTCAGGGAGGAGCAAAACCCCCAGTGCTAATATGAACCACTTCCAAGACAGTAGCAGTAGGGTGGTTTCATTTTATCTTTCTTGTCCTGGGGCTGTACTAGCCCGGGGGACTTTTAGCAGGACTTTTGGGTACTTGCACATGGGAGTTTTTCTGGGTTTTGGTTTTTTTTTTTATGGGAGATGGTTTGTTCTCTAGGTAACACACTATGTAGCAAATATACACCTATGTTCTATGTAAATATTAATAGATTTATTTGCTAGAATGTTTCCCTTTTATGTTTTTCTTTCCAAGAGGGAGGCAAAACAAGTATTTATTTTTCTAAAAACCTGTAAATTTTTGAGGCACTCGTTTCTCCATACAGTTGTGAATCCCTGTGGACTCTTGAGTGTTTTCTCCTGGAAGTGAATTTACTGCTCAGTAGCTGCAGTTATTCCAGCAGGAAACCATGGAAAGCCTTTTGGTGCCTAAAATAAGGAGTTTTCTCTTCCTGGTCTGGAGGAGCAGCTTCCTGTGTTCCAGATGAGCAGTAATGCTAGCTTAATGAGCCATGGACTAAATTTTTTTTATTCTTTTTGGAGCTTTTCTGGCCACCCATCCACCCCAATGGCTATTAGTGGAATAAGATTTACAAATCATCAAGTTGCCTAAAGACTTTTGGGAAGGGACTCTGTAGAAAAAACAGAACCCCAATGTGTCTGTGGAGCCTAAGCATCGTACCCAGGACAGTGGCACGCCTGCCTGCAGTGGCAGAGCCACCGAATACGTTTAGGTCTTGCACAGGGATGCTCCCAGCACTGACTGCAGCCTCCACATCACAAGTACAACGCTGTTGGGCCTTCCAGGTAAACCTATTGTGTGGCGCTTGGCTTCCTGAAGCATGGAGTAATAAGCAGTGTAAGCGGCTGAAGCACATCTCAGCCAAGTGCAGCTCAGAGGTGAGTCAGCCCGGGCACGCCGCGCAGGGGGAGGATGCCGGCAGAGGGAGGGCTCTGCAGGCTCCTGCTGCGGTGCTTCCCCAGGCATGGAGCGACCCTGAACGGGGGGCAGCGGCAGAGGAATGCCCGTAGGGAGAGGGGCTTTCCTGACCCTGCAGTCTGCCCTGTCACTGCCCAGGGACAGGACTAAGTGAAAGGCAGCTCGTGTGGCAGAGGGACTGAACCTTCTGGCCTCGAGGCTTTTCTGTGGCGTTGCCCCGGGCATCCATTCCTTAGCTCCACTGTGGAGCATCAGTATTTTGACCTTTCCTCTGCTGGCTTTTTCCTGCTGGTTTCTCTGTTCTTCTTTGGCAGCTCAAGCTAATGGTTTTTTTTTTCCCCAAACCCCAGGCTGGTGGCTGCTTTTTTTGTCTTCTCTCTTCAGTTTTTGAAATATCCAGCAATTCTCCTTTTTTTGCCTGAGCTGCTGCAAAAGAGTCACAGCTGAGCTGTGGTTCAAGCTACGAGAAAATATCCTGTGCCCACCCCCCACCCCAGCCCCCAGTGCAAGCAGGTTTTGCACTCATGATGGGTTTAATGTCAAGCAGTGTCTTCAAGCGGGATGTCATTTGCAGGGGCTGGATCTTTGCACTGCCATGAATTGTTAGCCTCCTCTGCCACCCTCATCTTTCTAGTTTCATGAAGGCAGTTGCTGGCATAGCCCTCCCCTTAAATTCAAGAAATGAACTTGTCTGTCTTGACACTCAAGACTACACTTTTAGTTTTCAACAGAGGGTGTCTGCAGTGTGAAATCCTGCTCACCACCAAGGACGTGCTTCATAGTCCCAGCCAGTGGGGACCACATCTCCTCCCTTGACGAGCTGCTCCATGAACAGTGGAGTGGAGATATCCTGTGAGCAGCAGGAAAAAAATGGTGTTAGTGCTGCACCCTGCAGCACTAGACTGAAGAAAGGAGACCTTCTTCCTTTACCTGGCCCTCTTACTTTGAACTGACCTTCCCTTCCCAACTCTCCCTGCAGCACTTGGGGTCAGAAACACAAGAGACCATCAGAAGGAGTTTTGGGGGAGGGGACTCCTCTGCAGCACTGCAATTTCAGAGGTCCTTGTGCTGAGCTCTGAGGAGCCCTTGGCAACGATAATTACTCAAGATTGCAGAGACTATGCAATCAGAGCCATGCTAAGCTTGGAGGAGCCTACTTCAGTTTGAAGTACATTAGCCTGCTCAGTACTGGAGAGCAGAAACCAGCATGGTGCACCCTCAGGCCGTGAAGTGAGAAACAAATCCTGCTGTTTGAGCTGGCTACCAGGATGAGGTGGCCCTTCATCTATCTTCTCACACTGAATTCATTTCCTCATCCTCTGGAGAGGGTAGGACAAGACGGTCCTTGCCCATGGGGCATCAGAAAGAAGGGAGATTTGCTCACAAAACTTACTGCCCTCATAGAGCCAGGTGTAAAGGTGGTCAGGAAAGGACCAGCTGCACTGGCAATGCTGTGCCAGTCCTCAGGGGCAGTGGAGCCTTTCCTCCCCCTCTCTGCTGAGCACTCACCCTTTGGATGATGAAAATACATTTTAGTCAGCTTTTTCTAAATGTTGGAGTATTCACATAAGGCTTTTCATTCTATAGTTTTTCAGACATTATGTATATATGGGGGAAAAAAATATCCTAAATCATATCTTTCAATGGCTACAGGAAACTACTTGCTGGTCTGGTTCCTATGTCTTGTAAGAAGGAAAATGTGTGCAACTGGGTTTTCCCCTCATCACTGAAAAGGTGAGTTCTGTTACAGTTGTTACTGCTGTTTTGTGACTAAGCTTTGGGCAAACAGCCTGGGAACTGCTGAACATGCTGAGACCCAAGGCCCAGACTCATTTGTTCATCCCACTTTATGAAATAATTTAATAGAAAATAATTTAAGTGTGGACTTAATTGTGTTGCTGACTTGGGACTTTGGAATAAAGTCCCTGCTGGATTCAGTTCATCTTAAGTAGATATTTATTAGAGCTTGGGCAAAGCCACTGACATTTTACTAAAAGTGTTTCATAAAAAATGCTGTTGGTGATAACTTGGACACCACCACACAGGCATTTTGGGAAACAGATGTGTACCAACCAGTGTTGTGCTGATGTGGGAAAGGGGGAAATTTGGCTGATTTTGCTCTTCTTAAGGCAGTGAGCCATATTGATGTGAGTGGCAAACAGGAGAGCCAGGCGAAAGTCAGCTATGATGGAGTCCATGAGAGCCTGCTATTCATTTTGGAGGAAAACTGGCAGTAAAAAGGATCTGGTCATCATTAAGCTCCAGCAGAGTTTATTCTAATTTTGTCAAGCTGACTCCTTAATTAAATGGTTGTTTTATGGGAATTGGAGAAGTATTGCATGTGAAGTAGCAACAGGTAGAGGCTGTCATCCCAATTCATCTGTTTTCTCTGAACTCTGAGAAAACATTTTCCACCTCTGAGAGTCTCTTCTCCCAAAATCTACCAATCCTTCCCTGGGCAGACAAGATGAAAGTTGGGAGTGGGGTGGGAGGGAATCCCCTTGTTTCTGTCATAGCCACCTGCTGCTGTACCCCAGCTATAGAGGATAATTTTGCTTCTGACTTCCAAAGAGTGCCAGGCATTTGTCTTTTCCTGAGGGACAACTTAATTCCTTTTGTGAACTCATTTTGGGTTATAATGTGACTATATTTCAACGCCTCTTATTAATCCCATATTGAAGGCAAGCATAGTAAAGATGGGATAAAAAGAACTACAGTTTGTTTTTCCTTTTTTTTTTTCTTTTGAAGGTATTTTTTTCCTTTTCCCCATTCCTGGGGATTTCTCTGGGTTTCAGCCCATTAGCCCCTCCATCTTACAGTGCTCTTCTAAAAGAGCCACAGGACATGCACCAGGGCACTTGGTGCAGCAGCAAGAGATGGGCTGGATTTTTGCATTGTACTGCTTTTCTTCCCTGTACATCCAGGGCAGGGGATGAGGCCAGACACACCTTGGTGTTTGCTTCTAAGGCTGGGCTTGTGCTGTGGGTTTGTGATGCAAAGCTGTGCTGGGGCTGACAGTGCACTGCCAGCTCTTGTGAGCGGCAGCACCTCCTGCATCATTCAGCCTCGTGCCAAGCTGTGCTCCCAGGAAGGCCTGAGGGTTCACACCCACCTTTAATGAACACTGTCCCATCCAGGCTTTGGATAACCTTGAGTAGCTTCAAGGCTTTGTGATTTTCACAAGACGAAAAAAAAAAAAAAAATGGGATTTGCCAAAGGAGAGGGGATGTTGCTAGGTGCTGTCCCAGCACTACCCACTGTGTGGCAGAGATGATTTTGCAAAAGATCCTAAATCCTTCTGGGAGCAGCTGCCAGGGAGCATTCCATGCAGAACATGAACCGAGTAGGAATGCAAAGCTCATCTTGCGTCTGTCTTACCTTAAGAAATCCTTAGCACTCTAAGGACACTTGTATTACAGTATTAGAGTACTTGTGCCTTTTCAATTCATGAGTGAAAGCAATGTGGAGTATCATATGTGATGGTGTCTGAGAGCTGAATGACAGAGCTGTCAGCTGTGGGACATTGCAATGACAGCCCTTTAAAGTGCTGTCAGCTCTTGTCGGATACTTTTATCATAATACTTATTTTAGCCTCAGGAAGACAAATCCATTGTGTCTTCCCTTTCTGGGGGTCTCCTTAAAATACTGCTATTCAGTAGTGGGATGTTTAACAAAATTGGTTTTCTTGAAGTTGTCTGCACTGTAGGCAAGATCTCCTCCCTTCCCAGAGATGGGAACCACACCAATGCCACAGCCAGGGGCTTTGAGCAGGGTTCCCAAGACACAGAGAACTTTTCCAGGCCTTGTGGCCCCTTGCCCTTTCAATATCTGATGGATTCAAAAGTGCAAATGATCTGCCTAACCCCACTGCTGGCTCCTCTCCCACGGGAAGAGCCCAGCTCCTTCCCAGCTGGAGGAGGTTTGGTGCAGTGTGGCACTGCCACAGCAGAGCTTCCCCTAAACCCACCCACAACCATTAAGTCTCCATTACAGGACACTGAATTCACTCTGCAAATGAATGATAATATCTCCTGAGGAATATAAACTAAAAGCAGGGGAAGGGGATTGGCAAAACAAAAACAACCCTTCCCACTGCAATAGCACTTTCAATTAAGAACAAAAAGGAGCAGGAAGCTTTGAAGCTTGACTTTAGGCAGAAAGAAAAGGCCCTTTCTGAGAGCCCTGGGTTTCTGTAGGCACAGCACAGAGGCTGCTGTCTTCTTTTTACGTCAGAGCATTAATGCTGTTGTTTCGCCCCTGGTATCAACAGAGCTTGCCTGGTAGGTGGGTGGGGTATTGGGATTTATATTGTAGACAAATTCAGGAAAGCTTCAGTTTTTTGGTTTTTTTTTGTTTTTTTGTTTTTTTTTTTTTCCCTAACAAAGCTTTTGAAAGTCCACTGGGGACCCCTAATGTTCAGCTACTGCTGAAGCAAGCACTTCAAAGCCACAGCTGCCCAGCTTCTTTAGCCATCCATGGGCTTGATCATTCTGGTAGGCTTTTATTACAGGCAATCACACTCCCTTCCCCCTACTAAAAGGCATCTTTCTGGGAAGGTCTGAGAGCTCCTAAAAATGTTTGGTAAAACAACATTTCTATGGTCAGAAAACACGCCAGCCAAATCAAACTGAGATGGCCCTGGAGATGCTTTGGGAGGCAGAAACCTTTTTGCCACTTGCACAGCAGGCAGGATCCCTCCCTGCCCTGAGCTGTGGCAGCAGACACACCTAACATGCCCAACAAAAATGTCTGCAGAAGAAAAGTGGGTAGAACAAATGGTTGTTGTAAAAGCGGTTGGGAGGAGTTATCCTGTGGGGATCTTAAGGATGTCAGTGACAGACTGCGTTAGCCCTCCATAAACTCCCACTGCCTAGTCCCTATTCCCACACATCTCCCCGTGGCTGCCTCATCTGCCCTCTGAAAAAAATCTCCACTGCCCACTTTTTATGGCCCATACCAAGCTGGGCACCCTCCATGACCAAAATCTACAGTCTTCACACTGCCTTCAGTGAGGGCAGATGGGAATTGCTGTTATCCTAGGGTTTATCCTAGTGCCTCTGCTGGTGGGGCTAAACAGGACACACAAACACCTCCACAACAGCCAGGTTTAGGATTTTTTTCAGATTCCTGGGGTCAGCTTTTCTCTCTCTTATGACAGGCATGTGTCTTCTCTCCTAGACTAGCATTATTATAATTCTAATTTTCCCCCACAGCCAAAGGCAACAGAGTGGTCAGTTACTGGGAGAGCCACACCAAAAGCACTTGAAAGTCTGGGCAGAAAAATGCTAGAAATGCAGCTGGAGTAAGTTACCTTCCTCTTTCATATCTCCATCTCCAATCCCAAATAAATCAGAAAAAATCGTGCTTTCTAAGTGGTTTCTAACTTAATGGAAGTCAATTAGAGTGATGCAAACAGAGTTTATAACTGCAGGTTTTCATCATTGACTCTGTGCTAAATATCTGCACTGTGTGGTTTGCAAGGAAGTAAGGGTGCCTGGAGAGGAAAGGGGTTTTTAAAAGCACTTAAATTACCTCTAATTAGCAACACAACTGTAGTCAAAACATAATGTGAGGATAATAAATTGATATTTGCATAATGGAAAGACTACCAAACTGTACTTCAAATAAGATGAATTAGATTATAATTAGAGCTGTGTTTTGGGAAAGAAAATCCTTCTAATTGCCTGAGTACAGGCAGTGCCAAGGAGGGGAGGGCTGGCAGCAGTTGGGGAGCCAGTGCTGTGTGGGACAAGTGCCCCACAAGTGGGGCCATTCCCTGTGGGGGGACAGGGCTATCACATCTACCAGCAGCCAGAACAGCCACGGCAAGGCAGGTCTGGGGAGAAAAAGGGAAAAAACAGGAGGAAGGGGAATGTGTGCACTCTCGGCCATCAAGTGCAAAACCATGAACTGAAAGAAAATCCAGGGCAAAATGGTATGGACAGCAATTGGGGTGGGAGACCCCTGTGTTTCAAGGGGAGGTGGTGCATGTGTAAAAATGCAAGCACTAATTCTGTAAATTTCAGGAAAACAGTGAACATCTTTTTCTGGTAAAATCTCGTCACCACCTTGAGTTCCAATGGCTTCCTCCTGCTGCTGTTTGATAACTGACTTTATGAAACCAACAATTGTTTTCATTCTGTTGAATCATATGCAGAGTTGTTTGCAAAGATTTATTGTCCAGCTCTTGCTACTCTTTTGTAGTAAAGAGGGCCACCTGGATAGCACTGGATGATAGGTCACTCACCCATTGTACAAGACCATATTCACCAGTAAGGAAATTACTGCTAATATGTTATTTTCCAAACTAGCTTTTTTTTGAGAAAGCAAACAGAAGAATTACACCTTGTCACTGAAGTGAAGGCAGAAGGAACCTTGAGGCTCACTTGTTGCCTGGTAGCTGCAGAATCTTATGCTTGGTGCTAATGCCCATTTTGTTGTTGGGCAATGACATGGTTTGGGTGGGAAAATTGATCAGCATAAAAAACCTGCTCTCTCATTTTGGCTGGGAGACTGAAAAAGGTGATTTCTTAAGTCCTGTGTGGCCATATTTTGATAGTGAGGGGGGAGTATGGGATGGTTTCTGTGAGAAGCTGCCAGAAGCTTCCCCCATGTCTGACAGAGCCAATGCCAGCTGGTTCCAAGGCACATGTGCTGCTGGCTAAGGCTGGCCTAGTCAGGAATGAGAGTAATGCCTTTGTGATAACATATTTAAGAAGGGAAAAAAAGTTATTCCATAGATGTAATTGTGGCCAAAGAAGAGCAGAAGGGGACTGCACCTCATGAGAAGTGACCTATGTTGGAGCAGTTAGAGGAGAACCATCTCCTCTGGGAGGGACCCCACACTGGAGCAGAAGGACTCCTCTCCCTGCGGTGGCAGCAGTGGCAGAAACAGCTGTGGTGAACTGACCATAACCCCCATTCCCCATCTTTCTGCACTGCTGGGAGGAGAGGAAGGAGAGCCAGGGAAGGAGGGAGGGATGAGGAGGAAGCTGGTTTTAAACTTCTTCTTTTTAAATATTCTGCTCTGATTTTTTTAGTAATAAATTTCATTAATATCCCCAAGTTCAGTCTGTTTTGCCTGTGACAGTATTTGATGAGTGATGTCTCCCAGTCCTTAACTCATGAGCATTTAGCTATATTTTCTCTCCCCAGTCCACTTGCAGAGAAGTGAGAGAATGGCTTTGATGGGTGTCTGGCATCCAGCCAGGGGCAATTCAGCAATTTACTGTGAAATGCAATGACCCTGCTCACCAGGCTCTCAGTGTATTTGCTCCTCACATACCCAGGTGAGTACACCTTAGCTCACTGAGCTTATGTCATATCTGGGCCACCAACAGCATCATCCTGGGCCCAGTGGCAATAGGAAAGGTGTGAAAGGTGCCTGAGTTTGGCCATCACTGGTTGGCAGAAATGTGCAGCAGGATATGGCTCTCTGCAACCATGCCTGGATGTCCCTCTGACATTGGCTGCTGCGGTTAGGGAGGATGGAGAAAACAAGGAGGATGATTTTGGGGGTAGATGAATAGCAGCAGACACTGGTTCTGGGTTTCAGTGGGGTTTTGGAGACAGCTCTTCATGTTACTCGCCAGTTGGGTGCTGTTTTGTGGACACAAAGACAAGGTTTCCCTGCTCACAGGCACAGAAAGGAGGGTACCAGAGGCCTGGAAAGGATGCCTGGTGCATTTAATTGGTGCATCTCTCTATTTATGAGATGTAAAGCACAGGCCTGGTTTCTAAATCAGGAGCTACTGCTCATGCATGTTTACTCTGTGAGAGAAAAAGGGCAGGGTCTGAGATGTGATGCAGCACAAGCTCACATCAAGGGAAATATTCCCCCACCTTCTAAGGGTCCTGGCTCAGGGCATGGTCCACAGAGACCATGGAAATAAGCTCCTTTTTGAGTTGGCAAATGGTGTCGTGCTTTTCTGCTTGAGGAGGAGGAAACAGAGAAACTCACCTGGAGCTCTGCTCTGCTGTGCAGTTTGTGGTACCAGATTTAATAAAGGGCTGTGTGGGAGGGAGCAGAGAAGGGAAGGAGAAATGAGACGAGTGGGGGGAGCAGGCAGCTGCACTGCACCAGAGAGCATTGGTGTGCAGCATGCTGACAGGGACGAGCTGAGGGAGGCAGGACAGCCAGGCCACAGCTCTTCTCTCTGTCCTCTCCTGTTGGGAGCAGGATAGAGAGCTGGCCCTGAGGAGCCCAGCCTGGAGACAGCTAGGTGGAGAAGAGGCAAAGCCCAGCCATCCCTTTTTTAATGTGTGGCCACCACACAGCCTCCACCAGTCTCCACTGTGCGGGGTGCTGGCACGCTGTGCCTGCAGGATGCCCCCCAGTTGTTGCCAGGATCACCTAGAAAGATACTGAGGCTGCCATCCAAGAGGGGACAGGAAAATGGGAATCTGGATAAAATCCTTCATGCCTTTGCCTACAAGTCATGGCACAATAGCAATGCCCAGAAACCAAAGCTTGGACCTCACCATGGACTTGCCATCCCATTTGTTCCCTCGGAGGCAGCCCCTTGTTCTCAGGCTCACCAGTGTGGCCTCATGCACCCAGGGGGACTGCAGGACCTTGTGTCATGCAACAAGTAAGCTGAATAATCATGGTAGGAAGAAGGGAAACATTGCACACCATGAGAAGCCCTGGGAAACAATTTTATTGCTAGCAAAACTCTGCAGGTGTTTGTTTAGTGAGTGCACTTCCCGTGAAATGCAATTGCTCACTGTGGTTTTAAACTGCGACCACCCTGAAAATGAAGGCAGTTTCCATTAAATTGAATTACTTTTCCCCAGAACTGGCATGACAATGGTAATGTTGATAAGGAACAATAGCTGTTAAGTGAGAGCATCATTTATATTTTCTATTAAATCACTGTCATTTCCAGTACAAATGGATCATGCGTGCATGTCATGCTGATTTACAGTGATAAAGCCTTAGCTGTGATCAGTTATCACAATGCCTAAGCAGAGCATGAAATGTGGCACAAACATGCAAGCAACACTGCACCAGATCAATATTTGGATCTAACTTAGCATTAGCAGATGAGTTGGTGCAACAGTGGTGGGAGTTTTTTCAAAAATATTCATATGTTTGTCATCAGTATAACTTTAAAGGCTATTGATCTCCTCCACCTCACCTTTCCAGTGGTCTTCAGAAGGGGCAAGCCAGGAAGCAAATGGAGAAGGAGCAGCAGCACATGACTGCTATAGACCTGA
This sequence comes from Hypocryptadius cinnamomeus, assembly GCA_013400635.1. Lineage (NCBI taxonomy): Eukaryota > Metazoa > Chordata > Aves > Passeriformes > Zosteropidae > Hypocryptadius > Hypocryptadius cinnamomeus. The sequence continues at coordinate 15,534 of VYZP01006525.1, forward strand.
CCATGGAGATGCAGCACAAAGCGAAGAAATGTGCAGTGAATTATTCAAATTCCTGAAGACTAGACACTCAGCAGGGAGAAGGTGGGGCAGCTGAGTGCAGAAGAAGGTAAGGTTGGATGAGCACTGGTGTTGCAGCAGTCACTCAGGGAAGGTTTCTGCTCTTGAAGATGTTTTCCAAAAGTTGCTGAGCTTCTAACAGCCCATGGGCTGCTGCCACACTGAGAAGCTTCTCCACTTCCCTGAAGGACATGAAACCTTCCTCAAGAAAATATAGGAGCAAGTCCTACATTCATTCCTAACTACATTTTTATTACACAGGCTTTTTTAAGAGGAACACAGCTACTGAAAATGAAAACATCTGTAAAGTTAACGCTCCCCTGTTCAGAAAATGATCTGATTTTCCTTCTGCTTTTTCCTGTGGTCTGAGCACATATGTTCTAGGTTTGGTGATTTTCTCATCTTAATTGAAGGAGAAATGGTTTTGGAGTTCTTGAAATACCACCCAATATGTCAGTCTGATCATGCAACATGCAGTGGAGACGGAAACAAAATGCACTGGCTTCAAGTCACAAGGTTTGTCCAAACAATGCTTTTTTTAGCTTCATTTAGTGTACAACTGCTCTATCCAACCTCAATTTTAATTTTCAGGCTTGAAGCAAATGAAAACAATCAAAATGAAACAATACATGAAATCAAAAAAGAGCTGAGTTTCGCTGTGATGGGATCAGTTTCTTCAGCTTCACTTAGCCCTAGGACAAGTTGCCACAGTGACTGTACAAAGCACAAGGCAAGTTTTCTCAATCTGTGGGCCTTGCTGGGAACACTGGTGTGCAAAGTGCACTTGCACATCAGGGAGAGAAGCTTATCCCAGGCAGTTTCAGCCCAACCCCCAGACAGTCAACAGAAAGCTTCTCATTGACCCCACTGGAAGGAAGGGGAGTAAAAAGGGAACTCCCTTAAAAGACAAAGACAGGTCTTTATAGCAGAAAATCCACATGTCACTTCAATAGCTCTTTCTATACCAGTACAGGTCTTGTCCCTTGCCTTCATTGGGAAACCATCATGGAAAAACATATGCAATCAGACCACAGGCATTTTAGGTACTGTGACACCTAAGTTTTAAAATGCCATTGTTTCCATTTCCCTGCTGCAGGCAGGGCTACATTACTGACAATACAAAAAGAGGGCATTAGAAATGCTGGAATGGCTTTGTGCATGGAGTACCAATAGCACCAGGTTTCCCCCCCTCCCCAAGAGGAGCTGAGAATGAAGCTGTAATAGGAAGGAAGAGGATTATCTCAGGTTACCCTTCTTCAAGTGCCACGGTCATGTTTCGGAGTGTCCCCACCGCCAGGTTGAAGGAGGAGTGGGGATGGCCCTGCCCCGCAGCCTGCCTACAGCCAGGAAGAAACAAGCACAGAAAATGGTAAGAGAAGTACAGAGGCAGAAAACTGGAATTTGAATGTTTTCAAGTAAGGTAAGAGTTGGTTTTGGCTGAGAGTCACTGAGAGCTGGTACAGTGCTGTGCTTTGGATTCAGTATGAGAATAATGTTGGTAACACACTGGCACTTTGGCTGCTGCTGAGCAGTGCTTACCCTAAATCCAGAATTTTTCAGTTTCCCACACTCTGGCAGTGAGCAGGTGCACGAGAAGCTGGGAGGGAGCACGGCCAGGACAGCAAACCTGAATGTGCCAAAGGGCAATTCCATCCCATGGAGCATCATGGTCAGTGTATAAACTGGGAGGGTTGGTCAGGAGCTGCTGACTGCTCGTCAGGGACAGGCTGAGCACTGGTCAGGGTGTGGTGAGCAATTGTACTTGGCATCACTTCTGTTTCTTGGGGTTTATTCCTCTCTTTTGTTACTATTGTTATATTTTACTTTATTTCAATTATCACGCTGCTCTTATCTCAACCCACGGATTTTACGTTTTTCATTTCTCCTCCCAAAGGAACAGGAGAGGAGAGGAGAAACCAGTGAGCAGCTGCACAGTACCTAGCTGCTAGCTGAGATTAAAGCAGGACAGAGGAAATAAGGGGAAAGTTATGTATAATTCACTTTTTGAAATGTGACTCCTTTGAAATTTCAGGCCCTGATTTGGGAAACATCCTTACTCAGAAAAGCATGAAGGCTTCAGCATTTCTCTTGGTATGGACATCTTTAATGATTCCTCCTTGATTTACATCTCCTGCTGTCACAGGCATAGTTCTTTCAACCCTAAAAGTCCTGCAGCTTGATGTTGTTCTATGCCTTGAGCAGGCAGAGATACCTACATGCCTACCTCTCTCCCCTTGCTTTTTGGGTAGCACAGTAAATTTCCCTGCCCTTAATCCTTCCCATTTCTCACCGAGAATGGTAGGATTTTAGGGGACACAGCCCAGGCTCCCACCACAGGTGTAACTACAATGGGTACCACAGCAAATGCACACACAGGCATGGCTGTGTCACTCATGTGGCAGAAGCCTCTTGGGAGGGTGTGCTGAGAGCAGGAAAATAATACACTGCTGTAACTTGATTTCCCATTGCCTCACCAGCTCCTGGCTCACTCCCTTCCTGCACCTGTGTGTTCTTCCTGCTGCCCACGTGCAGCTCAGACCTCCCCAAAAATGCCATACAGCAGCACCAGCATCCCTCTGCACTCTTGCTGTCAAGATACGTCCTTTCTTCCCACTGATTAAAAACAACAGCAGTAGCAGGTGGGAAGAGTGGAGCAAAGCATAGTGCAATTCACAGTGAGAAGTCAGGAGCTCCCACTGTCCCACCTATGAACCTCCTTCCCACCAGCACAGGACAGCTCAGTGCAGGTTTCCCCACAAAGCACTGCCAGCTTTTTCTTCCTCCCATACCACAAGTAGCCTTTCCCCAGAAGAAGCCAATTTCCCATGACAGGAATTGTTTGAGGGATTTTTGAGCCTCACCTGAACCAGTGCATGGCCATGTCCTCATTTTTTTCCACTCCAGCTCCTGGGTGTGAGACAAGGTAGCAAAGTCACAGACAGGTTATAAGATACAGTGTCCAAAATCCAGCAGTGTGTTGGTACCACAAAGCCACGTTTGTGGTTCTGGCTTATAAGCATGCACACTCTGGGAGCAAGTTGGCCACAGATTGGAGAAACATTACCTTGCAAATACCTCTGTCCCAGGATGTGCTGGGCATTGGGGTAGCCCAGGCGAGCATACACATGAGCCACGTGGAAATGGAAATCCTCATAGCACAGCAGGATGTAGAGCAGGAGGAGGCCAGCAGTGACTACAGCTGCCAGCTGTAAAAGAGAGGAACAGTCATGATGCAAGGAAGAAAATAAGCTGAGGGTTAGCTACAGCAAATATTTCATCTGAACTCTGAAGCCTCCCAAAGCTATTCCCCACAGAGAAATGGGAGGAAAGGCCTACACAACCACAGAAAATCAAAGTCACCTTTGATAGAGAGCCAGTTCCAGAACTTCCACTGAAGCTGGCAGAAAGGCCCTGCTGAATTCAGTGAGCAGTGTATGAGCTCCCAAGTTAATTTCCCCTTTAAGCTCTGCTACAGCAAAGGAAAGTACAGTAATTTAATTTTCTAGTGGTCTTCTTGAAGTAAAGGGGAACAAATAAACCCTAAGGTGCCATCAGGCTTTTAGAAACAATTCATCAAAAACATTTACCAGAAGGAGCCTCATTCTCCAGGCGCTGGGGACTTGTGGCCCACCACTGCCCACATAATTGTCATAGAGATGTTAACTCTCATATAATCACAAAATGGGTCAGGCTGGAAGGGACCACGGTGTGTCATCTGCTCCAACCTCCCTGCTCAAGCAGGATCATCCTAGAGCACATGGCACAGGATTGCATCCAGACAGGTCTTGGATATTTCCAGGGAGGGAAACTCCACGCCTGCTCTGGGCAATCTGTTCCAGTGCTCAGTCACCTGCACAGTAAAGAAGTTCTTCCTCATGTTCAGGTGGAAGTTCCTGTGCATCAGTTTCTGCCCACTGCCTTTTGGCCTATTGCTTGGCACCAGTGACAGGTGCCTGGCTCCATCCTCTTGACATCCTTCCTTCAGATACTTATAAATGTTGATGGCTCCTCCTCTCAGTTGTCTCTTCTTGAAGCTGAACAGGCCCAGCTCCCTCAGCCTGTCATCCTCCCTCAATCATCTTCATTGCCCTGCACTGGACCTGCTCCAGGAACTCCATGTCTCACTCCCTTTGAACAGCCACAGCTCATAAGTCCTTTCATTCTGTGTTACAGCAAGGACATGCCTATACCTGACAGGAGAATAACCTTGAGTCTGAAACTCTTCTTGCATCCAAGGTATAAATCAGTGAAAAGTCTAATGAATGGCACCAGCAGGGGAAAAAATATGAAAGACCAGAATAAGATTGTTTGCTTTTTTTGCCAAATTGGATTTTCTTTGTTCAGTGAGCTAGCTATTAGCTTCCAGCAAGAGGAGAGAGAACTTATGCATCCACATCTAGGCAGAGTCAGATATTCCTGGCTGGGGGAAGAAGAACATACTTAGGAAAAGGCTGTAGGAGGTCCACGTGGAGCCTCCTGCCTGCACAGGTTACCAGAAGCCCTTTGCCTCCCTGGAGGGGAATGCAGCGTGTCTCACCGGTGGTGCCAGGCCTGCAGAAGGTAAAACCCTTCCCAGCTACAGGGGAAGATGGACCAGGTACAGTCCTGAGTGGAACACATGGCTTTTGAAAACATCAAGGAGGTGAGTGCTGATCAGTCTCTCCACGCTGCTCTGTGCTGAAAGAAACCATGTCGATGGTGTGGGATCTGCAGGAGGTGGTGGCATCCACCAATACCTCATCCTTCAGCTCTGTAACTTTGGTGAAACAGTGATGGACTCTTGGAGCTGATGTTCATGGGGACATGCTGAAGTGCCTGCAGGTGCTCTGCATGCCACTATCCCTCCCTTGTGTGTGAGGAAGCAGAGCAGACACAAGCAGCCCTTTTTAACAGCCAAGTCAAAAGCAAGCCCCAAGGTCTGTCCATTTGACCACAGCTATTGCAGAATAAGCTCACCTTTTCATCTGGGCATAATTCCTTCCTTCGGCTCCTTGTGCATAGTGGCTACAGCATGTTTGTGCATTTGTCATGATGTCACATTCAGAATGAGCCAAGGGGACAAGAAGCAGATGCAAAGGATAATGAGATAGAAGTGCTTTAATAGTCAGGGGCTCTTCTGGCCACCATGGATGGTTTGATGCAACTGACACAGACATCTGCAAAAACCAACCCTCCTTCACTTTTTTGGGGGGACAGGAGGAGAAGGTGTAGTGCTCAAGATATATGCAGACCACTGCAAAGCAAATGATGCATTTAGACCTGATCTGCTGCTCAGTTGTCTTTAGAGCTTGAGCACAGAGATGATGTGGGTCTGCAATTCCTTGCTGTTTCATGGGGGCTCCTGCACTCCCACACATCACTATCAGCTGCAGGGATTGCTGGAGGCAGCAGATTGCCAAGAGCTTGTTATCTCCTAATTGGGACCCAGGTCCTGGTTTGGGCCCATCTCTAATTGGGATTAGTGAATGCTGAGGATTAAATGAGCCTAGTTAGCTAATCAGGCTAAATGATAAAATAGGTAAGCAATAATGACATGCAAACGCCCCAACATTTGATTTTCTGACTGAAAAGTTTAGAGATGTAGGAAACTTGGACACACACACACACACACACACACACATTCCCCCATTCAGCCTGTGTGATGCTGTTCTGAAAGTGCTGATGGGTATGTAAATCCCTGTAAGCCAGTGGCAAGTCCAAGAGGAAATGCAAGTCATAGATCAAACTGGTTATTGTTGAAAGCTTTTGATCTTATTTAAGAGGAGGAAATGATACTCCTGGCAAAAAGTGCTTCTTGCTGGAGACCTGGCTGATGTTAAAGGTCCAGCTGAGGAAAAGCTGAGTACAGATCTGTGATGAAGGGTAGGACAGTGTTTCTGAAGCAGTGCAAAAGCTGATGAGTAAGAGCCTGGTTTCACACAGTGACCGTGGGCTGTTACTGTGCTGGTTTGTCACTGTTGCAGCAGCTGGGGCTGGAACACATCAGGGAATGTTTCATGTGGCTGCAGGAGACAGAGTGCACCATAATGCAAGAGGCAGTGGCAGTGCTTTTATAGGTGCAGATCTGTGACATGCAAGGTGCTCACAGCTGTGGTGTCTGTGCTCCATGACAGGTTGCCTGAAGCCACAGGAAAGGGGTAGGAAATATAGCATTTTGGAGGAGCTGTTCCTATTGCAAGTCTGGAACATCCAATACATGTAACAGCAAACAAATTACCAAGAAGGTGAAAGGATATGATCAGAAGCAAAGTCACAGGGGAAACCTGGGGAACCATGGGGAAACCCATGGGGGTACATCCTGGCATATATGCTCTCTGTGGGACACCACCTTTCCACAACAATGTCCATAATGATCAGCCATGCACTGCTGGCAGCCTCCACCCTCGCTACTGCAGAGATGCTGTGCCTGGCTCCTCTGAGGCAGGTGGTGCTGGAACCTCTGAATGTTCACTTTTTGTCCCACAATGTTTTTCAAGGGGAGGCCTTCAGCTTTTTGCAGTTGTGTAGGCACTGACATGTATGGCAAGTTCACATTTCACAGGGAGTTCCATTAGAAATGGATCACTCAGCATCCCTAATCTGATTTGCTCAATAGTTTGTTTGGGGGGGTTTGTATTTTTGTGGGAGTTTTTTTCTATTTTCTTTTCCTAAGCAGCAAGAAAAAAGGAGACCTATGCATGACAAAAGGCAGGTGCACAAAATGCTGGAGTGCACTGATGATCCCAGCTCCAGAAGATGGTAGCACAAACAACTGTTGCTTGGCTGCCCACCATCTGAAAATGCATCTACAAGCATCTACATCTAGTCCTACACAAGCAGAGACATTAGCAAAAATACTCCTTTGTCCTCCACTGTGGTTACAACTGAGTTCAGGTAAATATTGTGTTATTTGAGGTGTCTCCAAGACCAAGAGAGGAGGGAAACGCAGCTGCTGGTGGATGGGGGGATTGCTCTGAAGTAAGGTCTGCCTGGAGAAGGGATGAAGGAAGGAGATGCAAGTCCCCTGGGCTTCTTCCTTCTGCAGCCCTTTGCCCTCACAGCCAGCAGCAGGGACTACAGGCACCAAGAGCTCCTCAGGGACTCCAGCTGGGCAACAAATATTAGTCTACTTCAAATGGGGAGCCTGTTACATTGCATGCAGAGATGTGAAGCAGATCACTGCTGTGAAACAACCTTTCTAGTCTTGGGTAGTGCCTCTCAGTTGCTCATCACATCCTTTTCTGTGGTGACTCATGAGAAACTACTTTGCAGGCTTGGAACCCTGCATCCTTGGGCAGCTCTAAAGCATGGGGAAGTCCAATGCTGTTGTTGGGGCTCTGCTGGGGAACCAGACAGTGGGGGAGACAAATCAGGCTGTGCACATGTATTTATGCAACCTGGTTCTTGTACATCACCTATGTGCCAAAGCCAGGTGAACAGGACCAAAATGATGAACGAGAGCAATGCCTAAAAATCCCAGCCATAATCACTGCATGTGAAGATGCCACATTAGTGTGCTAGCAAAAGCCTCTGCTCCCCAAGCTGAGAAAGGCATTGCAAGCCTTGCAATTTGGAGAGGCTGTTGTGAGCATGCAGCTCCTGTGGCTTTGACCCACTCTGGCACCAGTGGTTTCAGAGGCAGGGTGTGACATAACACCTGCTGCCAGCACTCCCACCCTGAGCCCATCCCCACACTTACCTCCCAGCTGCTCCACGCCAAGCTCGGGGGGTGGAGGTTCCCACCTCCCCGAGAAGAATCTGCCCCACAGGTATCAGCTCTGCCCCTTCCCCGCCGTCGCCACCGCGCTGCAGGCTTCGTGTCCCACATCTCTCCCTCCCGCAGGAAGTCCAAGCACCTCGTTTTAAGCTGCTCTCTCCCTCTCAGCAGGCACCACCACTGCCCTGCCATAACTCTCACCCATCACCAGCCCTTGGTTTTGCTCCTGATTTACAGCAGCAGTAGCCCAGCTGCTTCACTAAGATAAGAGGGATGGATACACATCCCCTTGAAGAGTCACAGAAAAGATGGTCCTGACAAAAGCCTTTCAAACCACCAACGTTTAACTCTCCCTGTGCTGAATATTTCTCTTCTTTCAGACTGCTCCCAGGTGTTGCAAGGCCTTACCAGTAAATTGTTGTATTTGACAAACTTGTTTACATTTTTTTTCTGCTTTTTACATGCATGGATTTGGGACAAATGCAAGACCATGCAGGCCCAGGTGAAAACATTAGAAAAGATGCAATGATGTATAATCAAAAGTTATCAAGACATACAACTCCCCCCCCCAAAATCTGACAGAAGGGAAGAGGTTTTTTAAGCTAGAAAAGGGCTCACTTGTTAAAGTCAATCATTTTATAGCTGTGCAATTATGCCTCTGTTCATCTGCAGTAACTTCACCCGGTGAATTTCACATGCTAAATTTTGTTTTGCTTTCACAACTAAGGAAAAAAACCCCATTTTAACACAAGATCTCTAAAGCATGTTATCTTTCCTGCTCTGAAGTCTTAGCAGAGGATCTTAACCAGATGGCAGCCAGACAAGGTCCATCTTGTGCGAAATGCTGACCTTGCCTGGTCTCCTGACCGCAAAAAAATAAAATGTTTTTCTTTCCAATTTTTCAGCAAGATAAGTCCTGTGCTTTGGTTTTAATGGCCCCACCCCCAGAGAACAAGGATACCACTTTGGTGATGATGACTCAGCCTAAAAAGCCTTAGTGAAGAAGAAACCCTTCATATTTTCATATTTTATTTCTTATGTTATGCTGCCACCATTGGGACAATTTCATTTGGTCAGTCACAGCCCTTTTACAGTTGAAGAGATTCATCTTTATAGCCCTGGCCAAAGCGTGACTCATTTTCACAGTATATCAAATTTAATTGGGCAGTAATAGTCATACTGCAAGATCAAATGCTTCCAAGTACAAATGTCTGCATTAAGGAGACTTGGAAATTTCCAAAGCAAGTCCAGCACAAAAGGCCCTTCACTGCAGCAAACAGTAAAGAAGAGATGAAACAAAGTGAGGAGTCTACTTACCTACTTGTCTTTTTTTTTCATTTTTAGGTACAATTTAAAGATAAATTAAAAAGAAAAAAAAGAAACCAAACCCCAAAGCCAACCTCTCTGGGAGTAACTGTTCTTGGGAATGAGATGCCCTTATCTACAATCCCAAATTTTGGCAGAAGTGAACTACTGAGTTAATCTTGCTGTTGTTTATAAAGGTATGTCAGTAACAATTCTTCCCCCCCCTTGACCTCTGACCCCTCACCTTTGATCCTTGACCCTTACCCTTTACCCCTTGTCCTTGGCCTCTGGCTTTTGACCCCTGGCTCTGGAGCCTGGACCCTGACCCTGGGCCCTAACCTGGTCCCCAGCTCTCTGCCCTGTCTGTACCCAGACCTGCTGCTGTGTCCTGTAACCCCAAACCCTGGTGTGTAACCTCAGCCCCCAACCCCTGCCTGTCACTGCAGCCTGTAAGTGTCATCNTGTGAGCTTCAATTACTTCTCTACAAAACCCAACTCACACCACGAGGAAGAAATGATAGCTGTAGTAGCTGCCTCCTACCACCTAAGAAGAGTTGGATCCTTTCTACTTGCAATGACTTCGGCAAGGAAAGGGTTAAGCCCCCCAGGGAATTTTCTCTCCACACTTCCAAAGGGCAGGTGGCATTTCTTTTTTCCTTTCATTTTCACAGAACAAGTTGTGTAGAACCATTTCCAGCTCCTGCAAGGGAGCATTTTGTTTGAAAACCTGAAAAAAAGCCATCTTCAGGAAAATGCAATTTTCTTCCCTTTTTTTTTTTTTTTCATGTTTTCCAAGTTGTTTTCTTAGGCAAAGAAACTGGTATAACGAATTTTCTAGAGCTGGCAAAAGCCTATTTGATTACAATGCCCTCGGGACATAGGTATCACAAGGCAAATTAGATTCACCCAAGAGCTCCCCAGCTTGAACACAATTGGAGTAAGTGCTTGCAAATGACTTCGTAGCCAACACAAAATACCATCTAAATACAGCTTCAATTACTATATTGAACAGAGCTCAGATAGAAGGAAGGGGGAGAACCGAAGCAAACATCAAAGAGTGTTGAGGGATAAGTTTCTGTGTAAGACAGTGGGAAGGATGAGGTCAAGGAGTTCTGGCTGTCACCATCTCTGACAGACTCCCATTTCAACTTGCCTAACTAGTTGTAGTTTCCTTTCAGAGCTGGCTAAAGAAGAACAAGATAAAAATCGATACAGACTAGTCATTGTGACACTATTAACAGCAAGTACAAGGGTGTACCATGAACAACAGTGTGGATATAGGGGGTAGTTCAAGTCTTTCTGAAATCAGAATGCAAGTGTTATCTGCAGAACTATTACAGAGACTTGTATTTTGTTACAAGTATAGAAATTTATTAGAAAATAAGCCCTCCTGCTTTCCAGTTGGTCCTCAGAGGGTCTGGGTGCAGCTAGGTATAAATTTTTATTACGACCAATTCAGCACTGTAAGTTCAGTTGCATTCAGTAAGATCCCAGGGGCACCAATACAGTGGGTCTCATTCACAATCAGAAATTCAGAAATAGTGCAGCTTACCAATGAAACACTGTAAGTCTGGTTGGGTTCAGAAGAACTTGCACAAAACAGACTCACCAAAAGTGCAGTTTATTGGAACAACAGATTCTTACAGATTGGCAGTGATGGATTCACTAGATGTGCAAAATGTAAATATATAGTACTATGTACAAGTGTTTCCAGGTATGTTCCAGAGGTGCAAATCTTACCAAAGAGGTAAGACTTCAGAGTTTGAGATGTTCTCAAACTGCCACAGAGGATTTCAAATACCAAATCACGTTTTTTTGAGAAGTGGAAGTGAAAATGTAGTCAAATATTCTGTTAGCTGCTATCACAAAGGAGAGGGGTAGACACTTTATACCTAAATCAGGAATATTGAGAGTTACACAGGGAGAGATCACAAAGGCTGTATGTCTTGGGCAAGGGCAGAAGAGGACTGTGACACCTGAGTGTTACTCCCTCTTCCAGCTGGATTGCAGTGATGAGAATCACCCACAAGCTATAGATAAGATAACCTATCACCCCAACGGCAGGTCATCATGCCCCTTCACCACATATCTCACACCACATCTCATTCCTACAATGTGTGAAGCTGTTTAGAGATAACAGATCAATAGATATATCTGTTAAGCTGAACAATTGAACCCATTCATCACTACAAACAATGCAGCAGTGCAGCCACAGAGGGTGGGATTTTCCTGACCCCAAATACAGCAGCCAGCAGGGAGACCCAACAGAGAAGAACCCTGTTATTTGATAGAGATCCTAGAAAAGGGCACAAGAGAAGCCCTCTGCAAAGGGAAAGAACCCTGGGGGCAAATACAAATCATACAGGAATTCATCTCACCACAAAAAATAGAGCCTAAATAATTTAAGTGGTGTCTAAAAAAAAAAATCCCATATGAACTATATTACTCACCTAAGGGGAGTTGGTTCAAAGTTCAGCATGCTAAAACCTGTGACTAAAAACTGTGTACTAAAAACTGAACTGCTTAGCTGTCACCTAAAAACCCCTAATTTCTCAAATGCTCTCTGCTGCCTGGCTCTTGAAGTTCCACAGATATCCAGATTTGTATCCTGAGAATACCACAGCAGAGCTGAGCACCTTGACATGTATCTCCCACTTAAACTTATGCAGGATCCAGAAACTGTAAGGTTCTGAAGGCTGTGGTACAAAGAGCTTTCTGGGAATGCTTCATCAGCCCACTAAAGATGATCTCCACCACTTCTGCAGAAACTAAAATCCTGCAAAAAGTGAATTCAGGGAAGTCCAAACGTTATCACGTTCATAGCCCAGTACTTACTGAGGAGGGAGAAGTAGTACCCACTTTAGAGAATTTGTTTATATTTTTGAGGCAATTGGAAATAATAAGGAAATAATACCAAGTAGTAGGCAGAGTAGAAAAGAAAGCAACACTACACTCCAATTCTCCTAAAGCTCTGAGAACACAGGTGGGTGGTTGAAGGTCCTTCAGGTACCACTCTGTCTCCAAGGCAGAGGGAACCTTTACCCAGCAGCTCCCATGCAAGGCTGACAGCCTCTCTGCAAGGAGCTGCCCCAAGCCGGCTCAGGCAGGGCACCAGCAAAGCCATCCAGCTTCCCAGGGCAGGGAAGTGGTCCAGGCCAAGGCAGCAGCAGCCTGAATGCTGGGTTGTGTGTGCTGGACTGCAGCAGAGGCAGCTCAGGCACAGCCTGCCCAGCACAGACAGTGCTGCAGCGCCCACACAACACCAACAACCAGAAGCACCAGAAAAACTTGACAGTAAAAAAAAGCAGGGGCACAAGGGCTGGGTCAATGATGCAAAGCCCTTCACCACCGTGGCCTTCAAAGGTGAGACACTTGGGGATAGGCTTTCAGTACAAATATCATTACAAATATCATTAGGAACATGGAGGTGTAAGTGCACCCTTGGGCTCCTTTTGTCCATGTGGGACCGAGGTTGAGTTATTTGTGCTCACAACTGGTTTTGAAGTTGCTTTGCGATTGTTCCTGTGTGCCTAAGTTTGTTTCAATTTATCCTTTTAAATAGTAGAGAGGGAAGTTCAGCTTGTGCTCGTGAGAGGGTCTTGTTAGCCAGCATGAGGCGACCTGAGGCTGGTTTCATGTACTCGACCTGACACATCCCTAACCTGATCTGCATGGTAAATATATATCCTTGCTTTGGCTTAACCTCTGCTGTTGGGCTGCCTTGCCTGCTAATCCCAGCTGTAAGGAGCTCCAAGCAGCCAGTGAGCCGTGTGGAAAGTTCATGTGTGAAACAGGGAATGTCTGTGGTAGGGATATCTCCATCTGATAGGAGGCCTTTTTGTTCCTCTTCCTAGCACTTCTGTGGACAGAAACCAAAGAGAAAATTTTTTTCTTGTTGTTTCTTCCTACATCTTGGTGTTCCACAGGAGTATTATTGCCTGCAACTTGGTTCTCTTCTCCTGCAAGGTAAAAGGCACATGGATCTTTGATTTTGAACACAAATAGTTTTTAAACAGCATGCTGAAAAAAAATCTTAAGTTCTGCAGGCTTTTGTAAAACCTTGAGGTTTGTTTTTAAACTTAAAACAACCCCCCCAAAAAATCCTTCAAACCCTCTTATCTTTTTTTTCTTGATGACGGAGAGTATAAACAACTGATGCTTCAAATAGACAGAAGCACCAGACAGTTACATAAAAACAAACTGCCGGATCCCTGCATGTAGGAGTGTCTGCTCTCAATTCAGTCCTGCCTCTCTGTGAATGTGCCTGGAAGTAGGTCTCCCCACCCGGAGGCGACAGCAGCTGGGACCAGAAGCCCGAACTGAAGCGGGGTGGTGAAGGCACTGATGATGTGGCTTAGGCTGTGTAGCGATTCAAGCAAAAGGTCCTTCGTAGCCAGGGGACCAAGCATTTGCAGTCAGACATTAGAGAAGAAGAGCCACGAAGTTTTAAATCTTTACTACTTGTGTGAACAGCTCGAAAGACCTCTAAGTGAAGCTCTAGGGATCAGGACATATCCTCCTGTCTTAGAGCTCCGAGTACTTCGGTTTTTGTAGACCCGAATAAAGGGGAAAAGTTATGGTGTGGAGAGCATCCTTGTGAGAACTGTATGTCCTCAGCTCTACCTCCCATTAAATGTCTGGCTGTAAGAGCATTCATTGTGCTCAGGACCCTTCAATAACAAGGTAGAGGAAATACAAGCTACACCTACCCAAGTGGTGGGTTTGTCACCAGGCTGGTAAAGTGCACGACAGATCCAGCTCGTCTTCCCTCTAAAGAGCTATTCAGCCATCTAAAGGCCAAAGTTTCTCCCTGAGCTCATTGCATGCTCACAGATGAACAGCAAATCTCTCAGATAACGCAGACTTACAGTGTTCTGGAAGAGCACAGTGAATTGTTACTTTTTTGAAGCTGAAAATAGAGGATTAACCAAGAACACGTCAGCTGAGCTCTGAGGTTCAATGGTAACATACTGAAAATGGCACCCTGAAAAAACAAGCAGGTTAAGGCTTCATTTTAGGGAAACACAGGCAGGGATTCAAAGTGCCCAAGGTGAGGAAATGTGCACTGCATCGTTACACTTGGCAGAGAATGACGAACTGCTTTTAACTATAGTTTGTGAAATATCCAGTAACACAAAGGGGTCTGAGGCTGGGTGGCCCTAGGTACTGGCACATCCCCCGCTTACAATAGAGGTAAAAATATAAATCAGTGCACGTGTGTAATCGTTGGCACTTCTCCACCCCCGGAATCTTGAGGAGTTGATGGGAGCTTTATTCGACGCCCCTGAGCAGCCTCGTGTTCTCGCTAGCGGAGTGTAATAGCTCCTCATCCCAAACCCGGCACATAATCTCCTTCGGGCTGCTCCTGAGGCGCTTTGCACACAAAGCCAATTAACTCCATTGTGGAAAGAAAGCTTCGCGGGCAGTGCGGCGGCTCTGGAGCCATCTGAGTACACAGGCGAGGCTCGGAGCGGAACCTGGCGATACAGAGACCCGCGAAAATGTGTAGAGTGACTCTGGGCAGGGTCTCTCCCGCCGGCGACCCCACGGAACCCCAAGCCCAGAAGAGGCTGGGGGCGCCGAGCTGAAGGAAGCCCCCACACGGCGGGCGACACGGCCGAGACACCC
>VYZP01006525.1:30265-49151 GCA_013400635.1 Hypocryptadius cinnamomeus
GAGGCGCATGCGCGATGGGGGACGTCAGCGTCTGCTCTTCTCTTGGCATTGCCAGGCTGGTGGGAAAGCTGGGAAGGACTCTGGGAAGACCAAGACCAAAGCAGTGTCCCGTTCCCAACGGGCTGGATTGCAGGTGAGCAGGGGCTGAGGTGTGGGTGAGTGAAAATCAGGCTGGCCTTCCCTCTGTCGGTTTGTTTGTGCAGTGTGAAACCTTCACACTCTGTTGTCTGGAATGATGTAAGGATCGTAAACCAGACATTAGCACACCCGGCCGCTACTAGACCTTTGCATATCTGTGCAGGGAGGAAAGGAATTCCCTTGTGGCCATCGCTACAGCTTGTGCTGGGACTCGTGAAAGTTGCTGATGTGAGTTTGGCATGCAGTGTCTTAACTGGATTCTCAAGTTGTGAAAAGCAGCCCGTGCTTCCGCCACTGGGATTCTGCCGCCCACAGTGCGGTTTTGTGCAGAGCCTTTCTGTCGTCACAGCCTGTTCATACTTCTGTTATTTTCCAGTTCCCTGTTGGCCGCATCCATAGGCACCTGAAGTCTAGGACAACCAGCCATGGGCGTGTAGGAGCCACAGCTGCTGTGTATAGTGCTGCAATCCTGGAGTACCTGACGGCTGAGGTAAAATGCCTGCAAGGGGTGCAAGCAAGTTGGTCAACCCCCAAAAGGCCTAACAACCAGTGCCTGCTGTATTTGACTGTTTGGACTGGGCTGTGAACTCTTTGTGTGCTTTAAAAGTGACACTTTANGGCCGGCCCCGCCCCAGCTCGCCATTGGTTGTCGCTGGGGCAGAGCGGCCGCCCCGCCCGCGGCCATTGGCTGGCGGCGAGGCCGGGGTTCCCGGATGCGGCCGCGCGGTGCGGATATAAAGGGCCGGGGGAAGGCGGGAGTGGGCGCAGTTTGAATCGCGGCGGGTCGGGATAGGTCGGTGCTGTCGTCCGGGCTCGGCGCGTGCGGGTCGCTTTCTGCTTCAGCCTTCCCCTGCGCGGCACTGCGCTCCGGTTCACTATNGACTCGTGAAAGTTGCTGATGTGAGTTTGGCATGCAGTGTCTTAACTGGATTCTCAAGTTGTGAAAAGCAGCCCGTGCTTCCGCCACTGGGATTCTGCCGCCCACAGTGCGGTTTTGTGCAGAGCCTTTCTGTCGTCACAGCCTGTTCATACTTCTGTTATTTTCCAGTTCCCTGTTGGCCGCATCCATAGGCACCTGAAGTCTAGGACAACCAGCCATGGGCGTGTAGGAGCCACAGCTGCTGTGTATAGTGCTGCAATCCTGGAGTACCTGACGGCTGAGGTAAAATGCCTGCAAGGGGTGCAAGCAAGTTGGTCAACCCCCAAAAGGCCTAACAACCAGTGCCTGCTGTATTTGACTGTTTGAACTGGGCTGTGAACTCTTTGTGTGCTTTAAAAGTGACACTTTAAAAGTGTCTCAAAGAGCAAAAGAACATGAAATATAACTCCTGCATTTCATGCAAATCCTGCAGTGCGCCTTGTAGGAAAAATGCAGTGTATTATTTTAAAATAACTGTTAAAATGGGCCATTACAGCATGTCATATCTGCTGTAGAACACTTAACTCTGTCAATGGGAAAACTAAATGCAGAGCTCCAAAGGAGGGACCCCTTGAAAAGAGACATTGTTTTTGGTGTCACTGCCAGTGACACTGTATTTGGAACAGAGGACTGAACAGCTAAGACTGTGCCGTTGGTCTCACTTGATTGTGTAACTGTTGAAAAATGGTCTTGTCCCAGGTCCTTGAGCTGGCAGGAAATGCATCCAAAGACTTGAAGGTGAAACGTATCACTCCCCGTCACCTGCAGCTTGCCATTAGAGGAGATGAAGAGCTGGATTCTCTGATCAAGGCAACAATTGCTGGTGGTGGTATGTCAGTGCTCGCTGTTCCTGGGTGCTTGGGTGGCCGTCACAGACTTTAAGTTCATCAGTGTTGTCATTTTATTTGAAGCATGAAGTTTAGGAGAATTGTTGAAGAGAAATAGCATGGTCTCAACTGTTGTTCTTTTTTAGGTGTAATACCACACATCCACAAGTCCCTCATTGGCAAGAAAGGACAACAGAAGACTGTCTAAAGGATACCAGGATTCCTTGTTATCTCAGGACTCGAAGTACTTAATTTGTCCAGTGTTGGTGATTCCAGTGGACTGTATCTGTGAAACACAATTTTGCCTTTTTTTAACTTTGAGAAGCTAAAGCTCCCTTGAGCTTTCTAACAAACCAAATTTCTGCGTTGAAGTCTTAACCATATTTAAGTGTTACCATGGCTTCAAAGAAGCTATTGTGTTTGTAGTGGGTTGTAATTGAGCTGACTGTTTTTAGATTGGTTTAAGTAAAGGAAATGTTTGGTTTTGTACAGACTTTTCATCTACTAGAGTGGAAATACTCAATAAATGTTATGTCAAGACTGATTTGTCTCTCTTTCATTAACTGGAAAATCTGGTCTCCACTGTGCAGCTCTTGTTGTTCCAAGAGCATGTAACTGACAACTCTTCCTGCTGGGCTTGGGGCATCTTGAAATACAGCCCAAGAACGCTGCAGTCAGTAAATACCAGGTAGTGAAAGGGCACAGGGCTTTGTCCTGTAAAGTTACACTATTCCTGACTGAATCTGCTGTGTCGTGTGCTGAAGCTGTCTTTAGCAGGGCACATAAAAGGCTGATGTTATTTAAGGCCAGTTTTACTCAATGTCGGCCTTCATAGAGGGAGAGGGTCTGTCATGGAGGAGGGTAAGATAAACTGAAAGGATGTTTCAATTCCATGCTTCACATAATTTCATGTTAGAGCCTATACCTCTCTTACTGTTTCAGCTTGCAAAAGCTTTAGATAGACATCCACAAAAGCAGGGATTGTACTGCTGCAGCCTTTGAATTGTGCCATGCAGTAGAATCCACAGTAGTAGTGGATTACAGGGGGGTTTGGGCACACCTTCAGCTGTCCTCCACTCTGCTAGTTCATTTCGTATAGCAAAGCCCTGCGTGTTGTGGTAAGGGAAAACCTCTTTTTGTTAAGGCAGAGTGGAATGGTGACTCTGTGCAGCTGGGGGTAGCAAGCTCCCTGCCTTCCAGAACTGCAGTCAGCAGTGAAATACTGCAAATAGGTTTGCTTCTGCTGAGAACAGGCTCTTGCGTTCCCCTAAGCTCTTGGAGGCAGTAATCTCTGCTGCAGCACTGTAGCTGGAAGGCGGTGACCTAGATCGGAGCGGCTGGTGGGACCTGTGCTATCCGCACTCCTCTGGCGCTGCGGTGCTTCCCTGGATCAGCACGGAGCGCTGCCTTGGCGGCACGGCAGTCCTTGCGGGCTGTAACTGATGGCACTAATTAGCGAGCCGGTGCGAGGTGCTAATGAGTACCGTAAGGCGCAGTCGGGCACGGCGAGCGGGGCACCGCGCGGGCTGCTCTCACTTCCGTGCGGGGCCGCAGTGCTGCGGCAGCGCGCTCGGTACTTTTCCATGGCAGCCGGCTGCCTCGCGGGGCTGGGAGGNCGGACCGGCCGCGGGGCCCGCAGGAGGGCGGGCGCAGGGGGGGCCTCCCCCGGGGGGCCGGGCAGGCTGAGGCGAGCGGGAGCCGGCCCCGAGCCAGCCCGGGGGCTCGGGGGGCGTGCGGCTCGGCTGGGAGAGGAGGCCGGAGTGTGTGCCCGGGAGCGGCGCTCAGGGCAGGTGCCTTCCCCCGCCGGTGCATGACTCTGGCGTCAGGCGCTGCGCAGGAGCGCGTTTATCTCCCCCGTGCCAGCGGGGATCTCCCAGGGCCGACCCAGCTCCTCGCCTGCATCCCCCTCCTCCCTACAGCCAGCAGTAAAAGCGCAGCCATACAGACGAGGCTTAGCCCCGATTAACATCAGGACATCTCAGGCCCCAGGCCGAGACAGGCTGGGTTGGCTTCTTTTCTGTCACTGTGAATCACCCCTCTCTAACAGCTTGCAATGAGAGCTGCAGCTCCAGAGTGGACCGTGTCTTCGTTCTCTAATATACTTGTGGTTTGGGTTTTCTTGGGTTTGGTTCCCTTTTGGTTGTACAGCAGCCACATAGGAATTGCACACGGGTTTACCTTTCCTAGAGAAAAATGAATATGTGGCACCCCCAAGACTTAATTAGCTCTTCTGACTATTCCATACTAAAAACTGGAAAAATGCTTAGCAACCTTCTAGTGAAGAGTGTTTAGAAATAATTGTTTCAAAGGAACAGTAGTAGGGTTTCAGTGTATGTAGAACTGTTACCTGTCTTGGAGCCTTTCTGTCACACAGTGCCAGAAGTCAGCTCAAAACACCTTTGGATGCAGCAGGGACTTGTTGCATTCCTCTGGTTCTCACTTACGTGGTCTGTGCTGTGCAAGGAGTAGGAACAACTTCAGTGCCCTGTACCACTTAAAGGCCTCAGCGTTTGCCATTTCTGCACTGGAAGTCTGAGGCCAAATCTTGACTGGAAGTTGCTGTGAGGAGATGCAGTGAACATTTTTGGGCCTCTTATCTCCTGACTTCTTCTTATATGTAAACAATAAATGAAGATTTCACTGGCGCTTTTCCTTTTTAATTAGTGTTTAATTTTTCAAGTGTTTGTTTTTTCTCCTGCAAGACAGCATGGATGTTGCCATATTCCCCTAAATTTCTGTGTCTTGAGAACATGACATGCATGAAAATCCTGGGAGGTTTTTGGAATCTGTGTTGGTCAGGAGGCAGGAACGCAGAGGATTTCAATTCAGTTTCTTTTACCAAGGGGAGCAGATAGCTTCATCTGCTTCACACAGCTTGTATCTTATATCTCAAAAATAAGAGTAAAAGTAGCTTTCAGGAAAAAATCTGACTTGTTTTGAGCATTAGGGTTGGTTGTTTTTTAAGTAGGACTGCCACTACATCACCACCATTATAAAGTATTCAGTGCAGGAAATAGATGGCTAATTAGGCTATTGTCTGTAGGACACTTGTTTTATTCACTGTGGAAATTAGCAAAGTCAATCACAAATGAGGTACAGAGCTGGGGAAAAGAACTTGGCCTTGTGGTAGTGGGCTGTAATCTGGGCAATTGTGTCTTCTTCAACTAAAAGCTTCACAGAATTTCTATGTGATGTTAAATAAGTCAGTTCACGCCGTTTCCATTAGTGACCAGCTAATTGTTTGTGCTTGGTTTTTCAGGTATTCAGCTTGAAACAAGGGCCTCATTTGTGGAACTGGTGGGCAGTTAAAGCTCCATCTGAAGCTAAAGAGAATTGCAGATGCCCTAATACCACTGAAAAAGTTCAGGCCCTAGGCCTGATTTGAACTAGGTACTTAGAAATTAGGGGACTCTGTAAACATCTGATATCTCTGTGCTTCAGTTTTCTGTCTGTGGAGGTGGTTAAATCTTTTAAACTCATCTCATTTCCTCCCAAAACAACACCAACTCATTGGATTTATTTTGGTTTTAAAGTTTGAGGTACTTAAATGGCCCTCTTAAAAGTGCAGTAAAGTGCAAGGACACAGACTGTCTTTTTTTCAGGACAGGTTCTGGAAGGGCTGCAATAAATCACAACTGGCATTTTACACTAAGAACAAATTAAATTGCTCTCATTGGCATCTTTTAGTTGGGGGTCCACTTGAAGAAAAAAATCCAACCTGTAATTCATAATTCAGGTAATCAAAAATGTGTCATAGCACATACCAGAGAGAAAGAAGCAGTTAAGGTTTTGTGAGCCCATTTAATTCTAACATAAATTCTCATTTTACAGTCATAATGTGTTGGATTTTTATGTTGCTAGGACAATGTGGTGCAGCCCCAGTTGTGTCTCTGCTCACTTATTTTTCTCTGGAGTGTGAGTTAGAAGGTAGTTGAACAAATTTCTCCCTGAAGTTGCAGATTATTCGTATGCTGTACCTTTAGTATCATTTTGAGAGCAATTGCCCACCATTTCACAAACGAAGTTGTCAGTCATGAAAGCAATGAGAATGGTAGTGCTGAATCTTTTACTGGTGGGAGCTTCCTCCTCCTGATGTTGTAGTGGATTACAAAAGGGCAGAGAATAGGTTTTAACTGTTGTCTCTAAAACAATACTCTTTTGGCAACATTTACATTTAAAGGGCATTCAGCATTAGTTCAGTCATCAGTGAAGTTTAGTTTTGCTAAACAAAGCTTCTGCCTGAAATACGCTGACTGCAGCAGTGCTATTTTAAGGCTTTACTGGTGTGAAATGTAAGGCCAGTGCTTATTTAATGATACTGAGCTAATGACTTCATAGTAGCAGTGTCCACCTTGACGTCATTCTTTGCTAGAAAATTGTTTTACGCTTCAGCCGTTCAAAAAATTGTTTTATTTTGGTTTTTGCTAATGATTCATCTTGCAACTGAACAGAACCTAATTGCTTGTCTGGAAAAGATTTTTTAGAGTGAGTTTAAAGATAACAAAGGACAAGATGTCCCTTTCAAACTTAGGTGCCATTCTGTTTGAAGGCAGAAAACAATGTTAAGGAAAACTTTATTTTTTAGCACTTCTTAAGATTTTCTTGCCCCATTTCTGATGCTGCCTTTAAAAACAAATTTTTTGGGAGCATGTCAGTTTAGTTTTTAGGCTGTTGCATTAGGACAAATTCTGAATTAAACAGAATTCCTCCATTAGTGAAAGTGGTGGGGGAGGGGAGTCATGTTCAATGCATAATGGAATCAAATGTAGTCCAAGGATCTTTCATTCAACAGCAGGTAATAGTACACACAAGAGAGGCTTCAGACACACCTCAGAGATAAGATTCATTGTCTTACCTGCTAACAAAATAAGTCTTTGGTTCCCTGTATGCCCTATTTTGAAATACTAGATGCACAGTGGAAGTTTTCTTAAATGCAGTGTTAGTATTCCATTCTAACAGCTGGTTTTACCACCAGCAGTTCATGGAAGAGTCAGAGTATTTTCTGAATATCTAAACTGTATCTTCTATTTGAAGGAAACAATGGCCCCATACCCTTTGTGTGTTTTTTTTTTCCAGTGTAGGACAATAGCATGTTTGTGTACGCTGTGTCCTGCTATTTTAAGAAGTTCACACTGATATATTTGAATTTTATTTTTCTAAGCATCCTGCATTGTATTCTCAGCAATGCAGCTCCATTATGAGGTCTGAGGAGGGGATTAGAAAATAGTGATGTTTAAAGTATACTGCAACCAAACCTATTCATTAAGAGACTTAGAGCCACAGAGCTTGCTGTGAAGAGACGCTGGATGTTAAAAATGCAAACCATTGCCCATGCCTGCATTTCTGCCATTTCTGCTCCCACAGGTTCTGCATAAATGTTGGTGCAGGGATCAGAAGTTTCTAGAGCAATACCAATATAAAAGGAGGAACTGCAAAACTTTGAGTAAGCATTGTTTCAAGAAGGCCACATGTTCAGTAGGATTCTGTGTGATGCCATTGTTAAATGTCATACTCACTGGATAGCAAAATAGTTATTTTTTTGTTTTGTTTTCTGGTAGCACTTCTTTGAAGCACATGCAGACTGAAATTCTTCATTCCCAGGGTACTGTCTATTCAAAGCTCTCTTCTTGATTAGTTCTTAATCTGCAGACGTGGTCACCTCGTTGGAGTTGTTGATACTTCATTTACCTCAGAACTTCGTGTGCCACAACGGAGGATATTAGAACAAAGTATTGCAAATATTGAATATGTCCTTCAGTTATAATCCATAATGCAACTGTAGCTCTCCTGTTTCCAAGCTCCAGATTTCATTTGTAGTGAGAGCATGCCCTCAGTTACAACTAGACATCTAAAGCTTAGTTGTTTCCTTATTCCTGCTGTAAAGAGCCTGATCTGATCAATCCATGAGTCTTGCTGAGGCAGGCGGAGGGCAGGACTGGCTCTGGAGTCAGCTGACTTTCTTGTTCAGGCTGAGTGTAGCTATTCACTAATAAGTGAATGTAAAAGTAAATACTGGGGAGCTTTAAGAAGTAGTGGCTCTCTTTCTCAACAAAGCTCCACTTTCTTTTCTTCCTGTGATACACAAGCTATAATGTGTAGGATCCCAGTTTTCTGCTGCTCTAAGAAAGACCATGCTAAGCAGAGGAGAATTTTTTTCTTTTTAATTTAAGAGAAAATTCTTAAGGATTCTTCCCACTGGCTTTCTAGGAGAAAGTGCTATGCTTTCACAGTGCACAGGACATTTTTCCTTAGCAGTTTTTATTAGTGCATTTTTAATGCAGAATGTAACTCATTTTCTTTATGAAACAAATTTAGCCTATGTAGTTTGCCACATTGCTCTGAAGGAATCTTTTCAGGAAAGGTGGACTATATAATAAACTTTGATCTATATTATACTTTGTGTGCAGTCCCTTATGTTAGAATGGTATTAGTTCTGATTCATTGCTAAGACAGATATCCCCAAAATACAGGCTTATATACAGAAAGAAAAAACGGACTTTGTGTATAATGTTTATTAAAACTGCTACATTTGAGATCTGCTGGAACATAGAATGAAGGAGGATTTCAAGAACTAGCAAAGGCCAACTGGTTTTCAAGATTCAGGTCTTGAGTTGGGTGCACTTGGCTGCTCCTTGGCTGGTTGTGGCATTTTAACAGTGGTTTGAATTTCAGCTGATATTGCCTGAAAGGAATAGAGCATCAATTTGTGGCACTAATGACTCAGGTTACAGATAGGTATGTACTGTAGGAACTGAAATGTGCTGGAGATGGGCTTGATGTCTGTGTAGAATATTTTGCACTTTGTATAGAGTGTAAGGTTAGTTCCTCTTCTTCAATTTGCAGTTGCTTATTCAGGTGTTCAGATGTTTTCACCCCAAGGCACAGGTTTAAAACCTGTAAAAAATATCTAGAAATGAAGCACCTGGACAAATTCTCTTCAGTGTTACATTACCTTGGCAGAGATTGATGGGAGGAGGCCGGTCACTAGTTTTGAAACACTTTTCCATAGTTTTGCCACGACATGGAATTGTTAGACTGGCTGCAGAAACATTTGTGACGCAAAGTGGTGATCAATAAGGGAGGAGGATGTAGCAGCTAGTCTTGTCATGTGGTGCTCTCATCTAAGATACTTGAGAGCCCTTAATCACTAATACCTGTAATGATACTATGATATACTGTTGTTTTTATAGGTTTGTTGGAAGCTGTTATGAAGAATGGAAGTACTGCTGGGGGAGGCGCTTACTGCCGAAAACCAGCCAGTAACAGTGATCAAAGTAAGCCCAATAGCACGAAGGAGAGCAATGCATCTGCTGCAGGTGAAAGTGGAAAAGGCTACAACAAAGACCAAATGGAAGGAGTATTAAGGTATGGCTTAAATGTGTCACTGCTTTTCATTCTGTGTGTTATCTACTTACCCTTTCAACTCTGTCATCTGAAGGAGCCACAGGAAGTTTGAGGTTAGCTCAGAGGGGCTACTTGTACTGAACTTTGACTGGAAGGAAGAGTTTTGCTGGTTTTAAACACCAAATTAGACACTATCACTTTCTGCAAGAAAGATGCTACTCCTTTCTTCAAACTATTAAGGCTATTTTATGGAAAAATAATTCTCAAAATAGTTATTGAGAAGATCTCATGGTAAATGGAAAAAGTTACAAAAATTCTGTTGTACAACTTGCAGGACAGTGTTTCTATTCAGTATTTTTATACTAAACATACATGGTCACTCCTAAAGTTTATTTTCAAGCTAATCTTGCTGTACAGGCTGGTCTTAGACAAATGTTGAAATTATTTTAGTTTGAATGTAAAGGTGTCTGAGAAGCACTGGAATACATCATCTGAGTTGCAGTATAAACTCTGCTTAGTGCAGCTTGATAGTATTAAGTTGAGGTGACATCAGGAAAGGATGTGTGAAAAGAAACAAAGGTCAATAAAAATGCTCTTTTGAGGCAAGTAAGTCTTAAGTCATATTATTATTGCATACTTGCTGGCTGTAGGAGCAAGAAAAATATTGTTTCATATGTGCCCGGGTTTCTGCTAAAGAAATATAGATATTGCAAGGAAATTGCACAGCTCAAACCCCAGTATTTTCAGATAAGCCTAGCCCAAATATTTTCAAGGAAGCTTGAAGGGAAATCAAGAGGTCCCTGTCTCCTAGTTTGTGTATATTGGATGTTGTGCATAACAGAAATTTTGGGGGGTGGGGTTTGTGTGCATCTGTGAAATGTGTGTTACTGTTGATACAATCTTGGGATCTTCCTGAATTTCAGTAATCTGTTCAGCTGTGCTAACAGTGAAGAAAGAAGTAGTTTTTTCTTTGTTGATACAGAAGCTCTGCATTCAGGCAGGTAGACAGCAGCAGCTCTCACATGGTTATCCTCTTGGTGTTATTTACTAGTGCTTTTCATTTACCATCATCTCTGCTTAATTAACGTTATTGCCTTTTGTGATACATCTAAAGTAAAACCCGGATAAGCCTGTATGTTTTGGTTAAAATGAATGTAGAATGTGTGTTTGGGCACATGTGTGTGAGACAAAATATCCAGAAAGAAGTCCTCTGTAAATGTGGCTTAGGTCAAAATAAGACATGTCACATACTCCCAGAAGGCTGCTGCAAGGAGGGCTGTCTTGGTGCCAGTACTCACTCACCTGTGACGTGCCACTCTGAGCTGCAGTCTGCTTCGACATCAGGCTCCCTGCAAGATCAGTCTGTTTGTTTTAGCAGAAGGTGTGTTACCTGCTCTGTCTTGGCTGAAATGGTGTTGTAGAGCTGGCTGTTTTCTCTGGTAGGCTTTTGTGGTATTGGGTATTGCTTTCTTGAAGGGATTTGTTAGATGCTGTATAAACTTAATCCAGTTTGTTGAGATCAGGACCAGAGTTAGGGGTATTCAAGAATTGCACATTGAGAATAATCTTGATGCAACATTGCTTCAAGAATATTGAATGTTGAATATGGAGTTTTAAAACCTACCAAGATCTTTGCAAAATAAGTGATTGTAATACCTTACAGAACAACCCATGTTTGTTTGTTTAACATACCACTTAAAATCATGTGTTAAAACAATATCTTCACCTTTGCTTCGGGAGCGCTGCCATCCTTTAATACCACAGTTCATGAACCTTTAGAGAGAGATGGATTTTTTTATTTAGATGTGCAGTGATCAACAGAGCAAGTTTTGAGTTCTTGTTGAAAGTTTTGAAATGTTTGTCGTGGTATTATTCAGTGACATAAACCACTTAAAAAATTTGTGGTTACGAATTAAGGAGAGCAGAATTAAATACAAACAATGACCTAAAAGTAAATGGAAAAGTATAACATATTCAGTGATGATAACTCAGAGAAAGTTCATGTTTAAACCACAGTGAGAATGAGCTTTCTAGTTGGAAACATGACAGCATATGATATTGCTTCAGTCAGGCCCCAGATTTTTCAAATTAAATTAAACATGCCCCTTTGGGGAGGGTATTCTTTAGAGAACAGGGTTTGTCACCACCATATGCTTCTGCTGTACCACAGTGGAATGGTTTTCAGATGTTTGAATTGGTTAAAGAAATAGTGTGTGAAAAGAGGTGGTTTTAAACAGTGTTTCATGGCCAGTTGTTGTCTTTTTTTTCTGTAAGGGAAGAAGTTTATAGACAGCAAGGTAGCAAAACCTCTAAACTTCAGTAAATTCTGACACTCAGCATGAACTGGACATCGGACAGAGTGGTTTGCATGTGCATGATTCAAAAGGTCATTATCCTCAAATATTTTCCATTTAGGAGTTTTTGCTTCAGTAACTGAATGTAGACATAGGGAAAGCGCTTCCACTTTCAGCTACACTTCCATGCCGTTTCCAATGCTTTTGTTGTAAGCTTTACTGAGCTGTCGGGCCGACTGACTCTGAGCTCCCTGGCTTGGATCACTGATTAAAGTTCCTGGAATGGTACAGCTATCTTGAATTTGCTTGTGACAGCAGATTTAAGAAGCATAGTGAAGACATGCTTGGAACAATGTAACTAATTTAGCTGCATTAATTTTCATCAGGGTTACTCTAGTAATGTGAGTAGCTATGAGTACAAACAAACACCTCTGTGCTGGCTTCATTTTTTCCACATACACAGGGGACACTGATCACTAGCAAGTTACCATAACAGTTCTGTAGAGTATTACATGAGCTTGCAAGCTGCTCAACAGGGAGAAGCATGAGATGTAACATATTTTCTTTGATTGCATAAGTGCTGGGTAATGCTGCTCTTTGTGGGAGCTGTGCTCACTATTTCAGTGTGACAGTTTGAAGGTTGAGAGATACCGCAGCACTTTGTTGCTTTTAAGTGGAAATGCTTTGAAAATCCCATCTGTAGTACAAGCATCTTTTTCTTAATGATTCTTACCTTGTCACTGAGAACTGGATCAAGTTGCCTTAACACCCTTAGGTGACCTGCATGTGAGAGATATTGACAGGAGACTAGCAGAAATATGCTAGGACCCTGTCAATATGAAATATGCAGACTTAATATCTTCTTAGAGCAAGTGCCCTAGAAGTCACTAGGCAACTGAAAGCTACACCAGCAATGTCAGCTTAAGACAAATGTGTGAGAACCACATGCATGACAAAAAATGAAGCATTTTCATGTTGTATGTTTTATACAGGCTCTCTTTAAATGATCTTAAGATGCACATGGTGTTTGACCTCTTCAGTCTCTTTTTTTAGTCAATGAGCCATAGCATGTATTCCATATTGCCTTTTTGACATCTGAACGAAAACTGCCATGACTAGTAGTATGCTAAATTTGCACTGTTGTCTTGTGAAAACTGTGGTGGAATACTGCTTTTCCTGCCTTGCCAGTGCCTGCTTCTTGGAAGAAAGTGCAAGAATCAAATTTTGTATTTGGATCTTTGAGATAGAACCAAACCAAACAAATAGAGGCATGAGTTCTGTAGAAACCTTGCAAGGCAGGATTAAGTGTCATCGAGTAGTGATCAGGAATAATCAGTAGCTTGATTTGAATTCATGTAGTGAACCAAAAGATTGCCTGTACACATTTCATGGATCAAAGTAGGAGTATAAGTTGTGTGACTGACTTTTTCCAGGCATTCTACTGACACTTCTGCAAATTCAGCAAAAAGAGGATATTGGTTCTTTTTTAGCTTGGTGTCGAGAAGATAATTAACTGGAAGTGGATTAATAAGAGCAATCAATATGTGTGAAAAAAAACCAAACCACCAAAGCAAAGAAATCAGGGCATGCTTTTAATTAGGCTGTGCAGCGGCCATGAATTGTTGAAATTGCCAGTTGAATGGTTGAGAAATTAAGGTGGAAATCATAGTCATAGAGCATGTCACAGAAAAGTGGCAGAGAAGACATTATGGACTTTGTCAGGAAGCTCATAACTAAAATAAAAGCTTAAACAAAATCTGGAGAAAAGTATGCTGATGTAAACACAGCCTTGACTATTTCATATAATACACACAGTAGAAACTGATCAGGTGCATCTAAGAGCAAGGTAGTAAGACAAGCACCCTAATGTGTTGTTGAATCTATCAGTGCAACAGAAGTCTGAGAGTTCTGCTGCATTTGTTTCAGAAACTAGGGATATGCTGGTACCAGCTCAAGTTCCTTGACAATGCTGTGACCTTCTCTTCCCAATCTAGAGCACTTCTTTCAGGCCATGTTTGTCACCCAAACTGTGACTGGCACATTCCCAATTCAGCTGCAAGATACCATTTGCATCAGGCTCTCTGGCATAATTGGAAATTTGACCTGCATAGATTTTGGTCTGCATTTTACCGTGTTTTTCTGCTCAACTCTAGGATCTGAAGTCAGTATAGCTTCCTCTTGCTGGATTCTTTGTCACTAGTATTCACTCTGCTGCTCACTGTGCTGCTCAGTTCAGATTACCATTGGGAGAAATAATTGTGGCTCCCTTAACATGCTTCTGGTTGAAGTATTTGTCTTTTGGGCTGTTCCTGTGAGGCTTTGGAAGACCCTTTGAAATACCTCATCATACTCCAAATTTCATGATTGTGCATTGCTGCAGGTATTTGATACAGTAAGGCAAGCATCTCTGATAGGTTTTGTTAATCTGATAAAAGCTGGCAGTGCTGACCTAATCTGAATTGTAGATTTGAAAAGCGATCTGACAAGCACAGCATTAGGATCACATCATTTTGTAGTCACAGGAGCACCAGTGGTGGCAGCCCTAGGGTTTCTGCAGGTGGGAAGAGACGTTTCAGGACCTGAAGGGCTTCCTCTGCTATCAGCCATCAGAGCATGGAGAGGAGCCCAGCATCCAGCAGAGTTGTTGGTGCTGCAGTTTGGAGCTGGCTGGCCAGTTCTGCTGCAGGTGCCTTGTCAGCTGCAGGCTGGGATAGGCTTTGCAGGTCGTGATGAGATACCTCTGTCAACAGATTGGGGATAAATGTAGGCCATCACTTGCTCTCCTGCAGTTTGAGAAGTCTATTCTGTAAAAGTCAGGTGTTATTTCAGGAACAGCCAGCAAATCTGTTAATCAGAAGGACGGTGCCAAGGTGTTGGCAGGGGACTAACAATTCAACAAGGAGAGAATTAACAGAAATAATTTTATAGTAATTCAGATACAGAAGTGATCCAACCAGAAATGAAAGGTACAAGAAAAGCAATTCACAAAAAAACAAAACCCTAAGCAAAGTATCAGTGAAAACACCAAACTTCAAATAAGCCAGAAATAAAGAATAACAAAAACAACCTGTTCAATCCAGAATGGGCAGTTAGTAAGCAAATGATGTGTACATTAGAATTTTAAAAATAAATGTCTGCATGGAGTTTACGTGTGCAAGAAAACAAGCAGTAGGAACTGCAGTGCCTTAAGGGCAGCAAGCAACAATTTGAAATGCAACATTCAGAAAGTTGTTCATGCTGAGAGTGTTGCAGGGGTTTCAGGTGCGGTTAAAAGCCAGCAGTAGCATCAGTGATGGAGCTTTTCCAAAACCTCCACTGATTTTACCCTTAATTTTTCCCTGCCTTTACTGGCTGATTTTTGTGCCCTGTAGTAAGAGGAAAGTGAGAAAGGGGTGGATCCTTCCATCCACCTGCCTTCCCGTGACAGATCTCCACAGGATAATTCAGTGGTGCAGGTGAGGGTTTCTGGCTGAGTGAGGATTGTCAGAGGTCAGTCTACTAAAGTAAAGAGTTGAGGAACATGTCCAAAAGTGTCTGCATCTTCTGAGGGACAAGGATCAAGTTGGCCATGGCTTCCAACAGCTTCCAGCAGCTGGAGAGAAATTTCTCATCAGGAGAGTGGAGTTTTGGGGGAAGAAGACTTAAAGCATCTCTTAAAGGATGAGGAGGGATGGGGCATCTGAGGCTGTGGGCTCCAGCAGTGTTAGAGAAGCCTTGTGGCTGCATAGCCTGTATGAGCTGAGTCCTGGTGACCCCACAGTTTGTCCTGGGATAAACTGACTTACCAGGTTCTGTTTGTGATGCATTAAAATTTTGCTTCTCAGGAGTACATCACAAACACTGATAACTTTGTTCAACTGGAAAGCACCTTCTAATCACCTTTGCTTGTCCCATCATCCCCAGTGCAAGTTTGGTGCAAAATTCACATGAACTCAGCCGAGGGGGAAAAAACAGAGGTGTTATCCTGTTATGATTGCCCTGAATTATGCTCCATCAGGAACCTCCTGGCAAAAATCACTGACTCCCTTCCAGGAAGAAGCTGCATTAACCAGATGCTGGCAACTTACAGTCCAGGTGGTTTTTCCTTGAAGTGGCCAAGCAATGGTGTAAAACTGTTGGGTAATGGCAGAATGTGGGAAGAGCTTCATAGCACAAGGTCACTGCTGAAAATTCCAGGCTTAGGTATGGTTTTTGGCCCCTGTGCATTTGTAAGATCATTTAATGTTTTTTTAGCTTTAAAGCTGGATCTGCCTAATCTAAAGTCCTGCTGAACTGCAAAATTTCCATATGTATATGCATGTTCCACATTTGTGTTTGTAGAATTTTTCATTTATTACTAGGAAAGACTTGCAGAGAAAAAAGAGAAATGTGTTATACCTCGGCTGAACACGTTTCTTAATAATAAAAATACCTCATTTGTGGGCCAGGTTCAGGATAGCTGTTGCATGGAGGTGATTGCATTAATCCTTTGAATCTTTTGGTAGATACCCACCATCGCTGCTTCTCCTTTGAGGGTCATCCACTGTGGAACATCCACTGGTTGTGAACAGGAGGGAACTCTCAAGTGGGTTTTGGGGAGTTAGAAGTACAGGTTGGCATCTGTTGCATTGTTCTTTTTTTTTTTTTTTCCCCAATATTTCTCCTTTTGGCATCCTAGACTTGTGAAATGAATATATATTGCAAATAAATACACTTCCCTGTTTTTTTTCATGAAAAATGACAATATGCTGTTGAGGGAGAGAGTTGTTGAGGATGCACAGTGCTTAAAAACACATGAATGATTGTTCAACACCAGAGTTTTAATGCTAAAACAGTAACAACTTTGCTAAACATTGACAGCTTGCTATGTAATTTTTATATCAACCAAAGTTCTGATAACAGTCTTGCCCACAAACAGATAGCTCAGAAGCAGTTGTTGAAGAGAACTTAGATTGGATGCCGAGATAGCAATTTCATGAAATAGAAGCTTAATTTGATACTGTTACTCATTTAAATGAAGCTACCTGTTCTTGGTACAGTACATAAGTCATCCCAGCATTGAGGCTATGGATTAAGGGATCTGTACACTACCACACTTCTTTCTGCTTGTACAGATTACCAAAAAAGAGTTTCCAGTACTCAAGAGTATAATTTAATGTATTTTCTTTCCGTCCTTTTTTGATGGATTCACTGTGTTCTTTTTAGTTAGCTCTATCAGCTTCCTAATTGGAGCTTATTAAATGTTACTTCAATATAATGAGCTATATTTATTTCACAGGATGTTTGTGTTGGCAGCTGCCTGCATACATTCATTTCAGTGCTCTTGTGAGCATTACACCAAGGCTTCCATAAAAGCTCCTGTATTTGAACACAGGAAACAGGATCCCTCAAATGAAATTTGATTTGATCAATCTGTGAAGTAGGATGGACCACACATGATGGTGTGGTTGTACTTGTGATGCTCACATTCCCTTAATTACAAGATTCTCATTCCATGAGAATGCCAAAGGCTTGCTTGCCCCCTTCTTTTCCACATAGCTGCCCTGTGTGTAGTCTTGGAAACATTAAACCCAAATTTATGTAGACATTTGTGCATGTAAGAGAATGCAGATACAATTACAGCTATGTGAAGAGACTCACATGAAGCTTTTAAAGTACTTATGGATGTAATTTCTATTTCTTGCTCAAACCAGCTCATTTCTTTTGGCATGCACCCTGTGTCAGTGTTTCTCATTTCTACAGTGCAGGTTTGGGATTCAGCCTTTTCTTTCTGAATTCTTGCCCAAGTAACTTGGTTTGACTGTTAAGCTGTATTTTCTGGTTTGATCAGTTCTTCCTGCCCTCAAAGAATTAATGTTCTCACTTTTCCTCTAAGTGCTCTTTCTTTCTCGTGGGGTATTGTGAAGTATACTAAATGATTACATCATTTCCAGATTTTGCTTTTCCTGTCTGAGTTAGACAGCCTACAAAAAGAATATTTCTGAGGTTTGAGTTTTAAAAAATGCTACACTTGATTATATGAGATAAGCTAAATATGTAATTGCTGGAGCTGATAGTGTGACTTTGAATTTACATAAACACTTACAGAAAGACTGTTAAGATCCAGGTGCATTCCCAGCAGCAGAAGTATTCTCACATGTTTTATTCCCTGAAAAGTGAATGCTTGAGTGATGGTATGATTTGGCTTTTGTTTGGAGAAAGGGAGGTATTGTTTGCTTTGTTTTATATCCTTCATACTGAAGTGCATTTGCTGTTTACAGTCAAAACACATTTTCCTTCCTGCTAGTTGTGCAAAGTAAATTTGGAATTTTCTTTTTATGCATTATTAACAGCAATATTAATGTAATTGTGGACGAGGAAATGCTACAGTAGTTGCAAACTGAAACCCTTTCTTACAACTGTGGTAGTAGAAATAAAAGAAATGTACATAATAAGCTCAATAGTGAGTTTGTTATGAAAAAAATGACATTCTTTGTTTCTAGAGTGGATATTTTTAAAATAGTTTATATTGAAAGCAAAAGATGTAATTAATGCACCAGTGTAGTGTATGACTTAATTCACAGCTGTGTGTTAACCCATTACTTTTGCATCTTTTTGCGTGCAACATTTTACGTCATTTTCTTTTGCAGTATAAAGAAATGTAAAAATTATTACGAAGTCCTTGGAGTGTCAAAGGATGCAGGTGAAGAAGACCTAAAGAAGGCTTATAGAAAACTTGCTTTGAAATTCCACCCAGACAAAAACCATGCACCTGGAGCAACAGAGGCTTTTAAAAGTAAAACACCATTTTTACTTTAAATTTCTTTTATGATTAAACTTCATCCAAATAAAGCATATTTATCTACATTGATCACTTGTATTTTTACAAATGTAAATGTGTTTTTTAGCTCTTGTTGAACTAACGTTTTTATTCAAGAAAATATTTGACCATTGTTATATTAGAAGTGTAGATAAATAACATGGACTTTGGCAGTAGGGCTTGGTTTCAGAAAATTGACTGTAATGATCAGTACAGGGAACAAATACTTGACCTGTGAAACCCAGCTGCACTTTTTTACTGTTGTTGACTTAATGTAGTCATTGAATTTTATTGCCTTGGATCTTTAATGTACTTGAGCTATAAAAAAAGAAAGCAATCCTTGATAGCAAAATGCAGTTTTTACTGAATCACATGCCACACTAAGTTGCCTCTTCCTTAGAATTTCTTGTATGTGTGTAGTTTTACTACTTTTTCTGCCTAAAAACACCTGAGTTCAATCATGGCCTTACTAGTAGTTGCCTTTGACCATTTTTTAGGTAAAATTTACAGTCCGACTTGACCTTATTTAAGGCTGCCCAGCTTAGTCCTACACAAGGGAAGTTATTGAAGGAAAGCTTTTTAAAGA
>VYZP01006529.1:327-33625 GCA_013400635.1 Hypocryptadius cinnamomeus
CATTCCTGCCTTCTTCCCATTTGTGTAAATCTAGAGAGACAGAAAAAAAGTAGCAATGAACAAGTGACATTAAAGACGACAATATGATAGATTTTTCCAACAGGAATGCAAATTTCCTTTCTGCGCTGAAACACCAGCAGCAAGTAATTACAGGAACTGTAAATGTTGAATTAGTCTATTCATCTACACCATTCTCCTTCTCCCCTGCTGTCCCCATTCTTTTCTTTTTTTCCTATCCTCCACTTATTTCTATGTTTTCATTTCTTTATATTTCTTTTGAGATGACAGTCAAGCACTACACCAATTACTGAATACAGTAGGGTATTTGATAGCAACGCTCTGAGTTATTTCACAACTAACCAAAAATGGCAGGATATCTCACTGGCCTTCTGTTTGTCAGAATCATAAGCAACAATCAACTGCAGGAAAAATACAGTCACTCACTGAGGAGCAATTATCTCAAAACTTAACAAAAGTACTAAACTTCAACACTGATACTTGAATGTCACAATCCAGTTACTTTTATATTAATCCAAAACACTGCCTGTCTGTATCATGTGTAATGACTGCCTTTTCCCAATCCCCACTTGAATAAAACATTTTAAAATAAAATATTTTATATTACAGGGAATCTTCTAGGATGATTATTGCTGAATTTAATAGTTGGAACTCCAGCAGCAAAATTTTACAAGGCAAAGTAATTTTTCTTACAGCATCTTGGGTGATTTTCCAAGACAGTCAAAAATAGGAGATTAACAGCATTGTGTGGAGCCATGTAAAATCCAAGAAAGCACTGTTCATTTTCTTCCAGAGGTACATAGCAAAGCCTGTCATTCCTAGATGTGACACACTAAATATGAGGCTGACCCTGAGTATTTTAGCAATTAGAGTCACTTCTGCAAACTATGCAGGGTCATTTGTGGGCTCAACTTCACTCAAAACAGACAAAATAAAACTTTAAAACATTTATTTGTAGTTGAAAAAAAGCTTCTCAGACTAGCATGCTACTGTAACAACAAGCCACTGACTGATGGCAGAGGCCAGACATCAGGAGGGAGGGTTTCTTAGTCTTCTCTTTAGGACTACTAAACTGAGAGGAAGAAAAAAAAAATTAAAAGCCTTGCAAATGATTTTTTTAGCAAGACAGCCAATGCCTTCTCTTCTAGAAGGTTTGCTCATATAATGGAAAACAAAGCTCAAGGCATCACCTGGCACTGTCATTTTTGACAGACTCATTTTTATCCTAAAGCTGAGAGCCTTGCAATTTTAAAGTCTTCCAAAAAATTATGCTTTTCATTGTAATGCAGAAATAAACTACCTAAGCAAGGGATGAGGCTCAGATGCTGTGGTACAAAGCTACCAGAAGATTGGCTATGTTAACTAACATGTCACATTGAAAAATAAATTCCTCACTATTTAAGCAGTTTAACAAGTTACAGGTATGAAAAGCGCATAATGCTAAAGCACTACAGTTCTAAATACCTACATGTCATTTCAAAAATATAAAAAAGGACAAATCTAAGCCCCATACAACTGGCTATTTTCCAATTATTCTAGTAACTGAGCTACTAATCATGATTTTCAACCAATAAATTATGCTGTCCTCACATATTTTCAAGAAAATTGTAGCTTAGTGAGCTGTAATTCTTAGATATAAACATATAACATGAACTAATATAGGAACTAGGAAATTCTTGTACTTATGATATTAGGCAACAAGACTGTAAATTCATTAGCTATTCCTCTGGAGCTCTCAAGCTGGTCTGTTTTTCCTGCATACACAGCAGTATGCCCAAGTCCTTTTGGGCATTACTTGTATCTTTTCCAGCCTAAATGATTCTCTGATTCTATGAGATACTGCTTTCAGTAAGCATTAATATCGGCAACAGACTTGAGAAGGCAGAAATGCTGAGGTTAAAATTAAGCCACTGCATTGGAATCAAAGTAAGGAAGTAAAACATAGCTGAATTTGTGAACTTTACAGGTCTGACTTTACTGCTAGGGGGTTTTATATTAGAAGTGCCTTTGGCTGGAATTTAGGAATTTGTCTGGAAATTACCTCCTCTCCTCCTTTACACCCCCAATTGCACTGCCAGAGAAATTTCCTATCTATATTAGCACCTACATCCACCCTTCACTACATCAGCCATCTTACAATTCCCTCCTAGAAAAGAGACACAGAGAAGTGTTATTAACAGTTTTGTCTCAGTACCTATATTCAGAAACAGGTTTGTAAAAAGTTCAAAGGTTTGATTCCAACAGAAGATGGCAAAAAAGCCTCTAACACATCTCTAACATCCAAGCAGGCTTTTCTCTTTCCTAAATTTACAGGCTGTGAGAAAATTATCATTAACCCAGGTAGCAAAATAAACAGAAGAATAAATCACAGTGGTAGCTCAAGCTGGGATTGGGCTGAAGTAACTATGCCAAAGGGAGCAGCTCTGATCTGAATCCCAAGGAAGTTTATGAAGACTTCCAGGAAGTCAGCTACAGCAATGTATGTCAGCTACAGCAATTATGTATTTGCGATGGGAACTAATACTAGGACAGTTCAGTACTCCAGAAACTAGACAAAATTCATTTTGTTACTGAGCAGACAGTAACCTGCAAAACTGATTAAGTGACCAAAATGGAGACAAAAACCACATATTTTACTGCCAAATCTCTTCATCCATTTTTGTATTGAATATTTTTTCAGACCTGTAGCTCAAAGAACTAATTGGAATTAATGCCAATTTTTAATAGATCAAAGCTAAGGAAACTTTATTTTTCATTAATGAAGTAACCATCAGAAAAATATTGTGCCATCTGTAAATACTTTGTCATCATAATGTTCCTTGATATATGTTTATGAAATCCTGAAAGTCAATAGGACATCAGCACCATCTTTTCAGCTTATACTGCTGTCAACAGAATGGACATCAACCCTATCTGTACATATTGCCATGAACATGAGAAGCAACAGCAATAAAGACAAAAGCATCAAGAGATAAATACAAACAAATGTGAGGAGAATGGACTACAATAATGGCACAGAGCAAGTATAGGAAAGCAAGTGTGTGTTGAGAAAGGAAAGGTATTTCATTTCCTATCACTGTGCAGTACACAGTGTTCAAAGCTGTATACAGTTCTTCTCCTTTCTGAGACATGTTTTTCCACAAACACAGCTCAGATGGTCAAGACACAAGCCACACCACACGTATCTTCCGTTTATATCCCCAGAGAAATGCAAACAGTTCAATTCTACTATTAGGACTCATGCAGATTTTTCATTGCTTCCTTCTAAAAGCTGGGATAATAACGCCAAATTTTAATCCTATACCTGCACTTTCATAATGAGGGGACAGAATTTAAAAAAAAAATAAAGTAGTGGCTCACAATGTTTGTACACTTCTGGGATTTGGGGATTTTGTTATTTGGAAGAAAACTATGAGACCTTGTTTCCCAGGATCACTGCAAGACTTTCCCTAACAGACCTCATATATCACACACTCAGCAGTTGAAAAAATTAACCAGAGAACTACTGGGGTACGGGGGTGTGTGTGCGTAACAAAAAAAAAACAAAAAAAAAGAAATTCGGATTTTATTAAGAAAACTCTTTACTTTCTCTCCTGGCCAGGACAGGGTTAATTTTTACAGTATCCAGGAGGGGGCATGGCCAGGACCCAGAGGTTACTCTATACCACCTCCCCATCCAGGAAAGAGGTAAAGGGGTCACTTCTGGATTGAGGAGCATGGTGGCACAGTCAGGAATTGCCAGGGGTTTCTGAGTTGTGAGCATTCCTGTATGAATCGTTCGCCTCTCTGGAATACTTTGTTATTAATATTGTTGCTCTTACTATTTGTTTTCTTGTTTTATTACTGTTTGCAGCAAATTGTTCTTGTTTCAGCCCATGATCTTTACCTTTTGTGCCTCCAATTCTCCTCTCCAGCCTACTGCAGCAGGAGGGAGAGGGAGTAGTGAGAGAGCAGCTTGTGGTTTGGAGCGTTACAGTGGGAACACTAAATTGGGAAATACTATTCCTAAACCACAGCACCTCCCCACAGCAATTCCAATAAATTAGCACTTTTGTGCCAAAGATCTCCTAAGAAGAAGCCAGTAACACTGACTTTCTGCTATTATTCTTAGGTGCAATACACAAAGATATTTGCTAGAAAAGCAAGGTAAGTATAAATAAGGAAATCTTCCTGTACAATCTATTTGTAGTTCTATTCTAGAAGACGGTAAACAGTGGGTGCATATATTTGTCAATATCCCAGCAATTTTAACAGTAACTGGGAATTGTTAAAAAAAAAAAAGCCTTTCCAGGACGTGGAACTGACAGGCAGTGGGGATATGACACTACCACCTAGACTTCCATTACAAGTTAAAACCTTCCCTTTCAGGCAACTTTTAATAAAACTCTGCATTTAATATTACATGGTAACACAGACCAATTTCTAAGTCTTTCAAACTATGCTGTCACCTGTTACACATACAGAAAACTTTTGTTGTAATTCCTTCCCCTTTTCCAAATCCAGATACTTTTAACAGTAATGGACCTCCTGAAATTAATCATGTTGTGTTCCACATGTTGTTTTCCACAATAAAATACATTTTTTGCTTGAAGACTGGACAGCACAATCAAGACCATAGCAAAAGCTTATCACCAGGTGAATAGCTGAGGAACTTTCAGTGGAGGAATATTCGCACTGAGGCACAAGGACTCAAGAACCATACCTAGGTGTAACAGTAGAGCACAGAAAGCAAATATGAACCCACTAAGGTAAACAAGGAAAGCAAATGTAGAATAGATAAAAATAAAAGAAAAATGGAAAGGAGAAACAAAAAACTAATGAAAGACAGTTTTAAAACAGAATCATTTGAATTAATAAAAAAGAAATCCATTTCATCCTCAAAATGTGTGAACATCAAGGAAGGACTCGCACTTTGCTGTAACTATCATACGGGGTTAGTTTAGCTGGAGCTACAAGCACACCTGCTGCCAAAAGTTAAGTAAATTTTACAGAAATAAAGAAGTCCAACTCTTTAGAGTTTTAGAACTAGCTCTTAATAGCTGAGTAGTTCCTTTCACATGCTCAAAGAGATACTCCTAAAGTAAATTCAAAGCATGAGATGTTTTCTACGAAGTACAGGTGACACCCAGCCATAGGCTGCTCCAACAGCCCCGAGTTAAACACTGAATATCTTAATTAATTCCATTACTTGTCATCCAAAGAACTTACAATAAAGGCTTTATCAAGAGAACTCCTTACTGTGCATTACAAAGTTCCTGTGCCATTACAACTGTTTTTTTCCAGCACAGAGTACTACCTCAAAAATAGATACAGTGTCTCACCAAAAAAAAAAAAAATGCAGTTGAAGTCCTTAATTAAAAGGAATAACTGAAACAGTGTGACAAACAAGGCAAAAAGCAATTTTCAGGACAAAGCCTTCCCATCCCTTTACCTAACCTAGTGAAAGGACCTGAGACCACACCCCAGCAGGTGCTGATAAACTCACGGTCAGAGCCAGCAGTTTTCCATAGGTGAGGTGGGCTGGGATGTGGTCGCTCTTGGATCGCAGTGACTCCACATACCAGTGCTCTGCTTCGGGCAGCCGGCTCATTCTCATATAGGCTTCTCCTGCAGGGTCAAACAAATGCTAGTAAGAATGCCACAAATTTCTCAAGGTTTCCATAATCTCTTTATCTCATAATTTTCTATGTTTTAAATATGCAGAGATCTAGAAAAAAGGCCAAGTGATTTGAACACTTGCAACCACACCCACACACAAAAAGCCTTGGAGAAACTTGAGTGAGGAGATTAAGTTAAGGCCTTATTAGGGCTGAAATAGAATAGCTGAGATGAAAACTATTGTTGGAAAAGAATTGCCAGAGAGAGCACCACCTGCTAAGCTTTAGTCAAAAGCCTCAAGGTAACAGAAATTTTACCTCATCTACTTTAGAAAAGCTACTTCTTTTCCATCGCTCTACATTGCAAAGCATGGAATAGCAGGGAGAAATGGAAAATGTTTGCATTTAGTCATAATAACTCAAGAACCAAAAATTAGGGAAGTATAAGAAAACAGTCCTGAAAGTATATTGATGGGAGGGGCAAGACATTAAAAAACCTAATCTCTGAATGTAGCTATATTCAGTCATCTGCCACAACTTGTCTAAATTAAAACATAGCATCCATTAGTTTAAAATTACTAATCTTATGAAGTCACATACAAAATGACTGAAACTGGACATTTTTCAAGGTTAAATCCTTTACAATGAGAGGCTGAGGCAGGGAATGTTGAAGAACAATATATGAATGGGATGTTATATGTTTTTATATATATTATATATTAGTGTTAGATAATCGTAGTCATGAAGTTTCTGAGAAAGAGTTTTGCATACACAGCAAGAAAGTCTTTTTCTTCAAGAAGGAAACAAATTTCTCAAAGGTTGGAAACAATCAATATGAAACAAGTATGTATTGGTGAAGAATAACAGCTTTCAGATTAACACTCTGCACTTACACAGCTCTTTCACGAGGACTCTGGATATAAACGTGCCCTTGCCTAGGTCAATGACACTTCATCATCCCAGCAGCTGGCCCATTTCTAATAAATGACTAAGTACCTTCTAAAAATTATGAAGTCACAGGTTATCAAATGCTACTACTGGAGGATCAAGAGACTACACCTGACCCAAGTAAAGATCAGCTAAGGCTGCCTCCAGGTGAGTCACAGCCTCCAGTTCTGCAGTACATGGAAATGAATAACTGTGAAGGTACCAGGGAGACAGAGGAACCAAGGTTCTTTAATCAAGACTGAAGCCAACTACCAAACTCCCAAAACTTGAAGAAAAAGATTGTCAAAGAGGAAAAAGAGCTCATAGCATGGGAGCTACTTTTACTTCTTTATCTTTAATATTTACAGAGGCTATGGAAGATTTTCTTCATAAAAGAAAATTGGACAAGGCCAAGTCAGATTTTTTTTTTTTGGTCTTTGTCACCAGAGGAGAAGGATCCCAGGCAAAATGTGGCACATGAGTTTAGAGTTTCCGGAGTTAGGGCATGGTGCATGCAAAATTACCAAACTTCAGACCACAGATAAAATGAGCATGATGTAGAGACAGAAGTCATGCTAAGCCAAGACTAAGGGAAATCAACATGATTGTTAGGAACAAACAGACTTTTTTCAAACAAGCCTGCCGTATTTAGAGGCTTGCATCCCTGTTTGGAAAATAAGTCTACTTGTTCTAAATCAAAAATCTACATAGCATTTTGTACTCAAGCACTGGTCTGGATATCTGATAACACACACAGAAGCACTTAAGTAATTCTGCTGCTGTTCAGGGCCAAAAAGATACAACAATTCACTACAAAAAAGCCCAGGCTAAATTAAAAAAAAAAAAATCGAAACAGGTAAGAAACCCCAAAAGAACATGAATATCAAATTCAGTGACAGTAACATCACACATGATCTTTTCACTATGTCAGCACTCACAAATAAGTGACACAACAATACACTTTATCTGCACAAAACCAAGTCATTAAGTGTTGAAAGGACGGAAGAAACCAGAAGTCAAGATATATGCTCCCCTTAACTCCTCTCCCTAGCTGCATGCTTTAATGCAGAATGTTTAATTAATTGATGGCATACTATTTTTCCCACAGGCCCCTGCTTCATTAGCATGCAGGAAATGAGGAATCCATATTGTCCTTTTCTTTTCTTCAAGTGGAAAATTACATCCCAACCTGTTACAGCTTGGCAGAATTTCAAGTAATTAACAACAAGATGCTTTAAGAGTAATGCAAGCAGCCATAAGTGATGGAGCTATCATCTGTGGGTAGTAAAGGCTGAACACAATGCCAAATATCAAATGGATCCAAGGTTCTCATCTATTTTTCATGAGGGATTCTGATATAAGAAGCGATTAAAAACTTTGGAGCACTTGGAAATTCAATTTTTAATAGGTTTTAAGAGCTCAACTACTTAAGAAACTAAATTCCTAAAACTTTGAGGACATTTCTGAGCAGGGGGGGACAGGACACCTAGAAACAAAGCTACAATATGCCAATCTAACTATCAAACTGTAAAGAAGGAAACTGTATTCCCCTGAACCTCAGGCATGAAAACTGGGAGGAGCTGCTGACTTTCTTGAAGGCAGGGAGGTTCTGCAGAGAGACCTCAACAGACCAGAGAGATGGGAGATCACCTACCATATGAAGCTGACAAAGGGCAAGTGCCAGATTCTTCACCTGAGATAAGGCAACCCTGGACAGGCAGACAGATTGGGGAATGAAAGGCTGGAAAGCAGTGCTGCATAAAGGGTCTTGGTCAACAGCAAGTTGAACACAAGTCAGCAATGCCCTGGCAGCCAGGAGGGCCAGCCCTGTCCTTGGGGCATCAGGCTCAGCATCACCAGCCAGGCAAGGGAGGGGACTGTCCCACTCTGCTCTGCACTGGGGTGGCCTCACCTCGAGTGCTGGGAGCAGTTTTGGGTGCCATGATATAAGAAAGATCTTAAACCATTAGAGAGTGCCCAACAGAGGACAATGAGGATGGTGAATGGCCTTGAGAGGAAGCCATATGAGGAGCAGCTGAGGTCATCTGGACTGTTCAGCCTGGAGGAGACTGAGAGGAGACCTCATGGCAGTTATGACTTCATTTGGAGGGCAAAAGGAGGGGCAGGCACTGGTCTGTTCTCTGTGGTGCCCAGTGACAGGACCTGAGGGAATGGCCTGAAGTTGTGTTTAGGCTGGATATCGGGAAAAGGTTCTTCATCCAGGGGGTGATTGGGTACCAGAACAGGTTCCCCAGGGAAGCAGTCACAGCACCAACCCTGACAGAGTTCCAGAAGAGTCTGAACAATACTGTCAGGCACATGGTGTGACTTTTGGGGATAGTGCTGTGCAGGGCCAGAACTTAGACTCAATGATCCTTGCGGGTATCTTCCAACTCAGCTGATTGTGTGATTCTGTGACTTTTTGCAGGTAATCCTCTATAGCTGAACACTTTTTTCTGAGGAACATGTATCAAGAATTCCTATATTATAAGTATTTAGAACATAGATTACTACAGAAGGAAGCACTGTTACGGGGTCTGTTATAAATGCCATCTTCTAAAGGAAGAAAAGAAAAAAGTTGAAAATTGACAACAGCTCCTACCAGTAGAATAGAATAGAATAGGATTCTATGGTCCACCAGAATTATAGATCATTCTATTCTCTACCAGAATAGAATCAAGCAACAGGTAACTGAACCATTAATTCAATCAAGTGAATTTATGCATTAGGATGATACAATTTAAAAATAGCTATGCCACCTTGAGATAATTTTCCATCAAAATGCCAGAGAAAACATATGGATTGATTGCTATAATTCAGGATGCATTTGCCTGTCTGAGATTAAAATAAGAAAAATAATATTTGCCATTTACAATCATGCATTCCTATAAACTTGCAACACAAATGACTTAGGCATTAGAAAGACAACAAGAGTGTCCATTGAAAGAAAATATGCAAACAAACACGTAAGCAGATTTCTATATTTACTTTAACAATTACTTCTTTTGCAAAATCTTTCAAATCCCATGCTGAAAGTCCGAAAGACTTTAATAATAAAACTTGTCAGATCTGTAAAGTTCAACAGAGGTAACAATGACAGAGAAAGAAATTAATGGCAGCGAAAACCTTAAGCTATAAATGGTCAGTTATTTCCAGTCCCTAATCTGTATAAACACAGACATGTGCAGCATTGCCTGCACAATGAGTGGTGGTAATAAATTCAATAGACGACTGGAGTAAAATGGGACCAATCAGTATTTCAAAACTGTTCCCAGCTTCACAGGGGTTAGTTCAGTTAACATTTTCTGAGTTTTATGAACCCATTTCTTGTCTTATTCTACTAGAAAGCTCATATATTATTAAATTGAAATTCTCATTTACTAATGTAGTG
This sequence comes from Hypocryptadius cinnamomeus, assembly GCA_013400635.1. Lineage (NCBI taxonomy): Eukaryota > Metazoa > Chordata > Aves > Passeriformes > Zosteropidae > Hypocryptadius > Hypocryptadius cinnamomeus. The sequence continues at coordinate 10,261 of VYZP01006529.1, forward strand.
CAAGAAAAACATTAATATGAAACTGAAACACCTTTTAAAGAAGTGCATAATAAGTTCATTAACATTTCTACTAATACTTTCAAAGAAATTAGAAACAGGATACTTCTAGCTAGATTTTCACCACCAAAATTAAAATCCCTATACTCGAGTGGATTTTATTTGCCACAAAGATAGATTACTTGCAAAACTACCATTCACCAATAGTATTTTCCCATATTTCCTCAGAATCTTTGGAATTTAAAAATAATCCTTCAAAATAAAATTAAACAAAATCCCACAAAAATAATAAACTAGCCAAAAACTCCCCACTAAAATCATGCCAGGATATTAATTATAATTAAAAATAGTTGATTAACATAGCCTTAACAATAATTAACATATAATTGATAATAACTAAAACCCCGTAACAACCATAATAAACATTAAATATTTATATTAAATAATAATGCTAATAAAAGATTAGCTTGCCAGCAGCCATTTTCCCTAAAGGTTAATATTTTACTTGATAATAATATGGCATGTGTTTACAAGAAAAATAAATTTCAAAAAAGGACACAAGATTTTCCAATACATACCACATATTGTTAAAAAGCAAAATTAGGTAGCATTTACATGAATGTATGTTACATGGTTCTAGCTTAACATCTCATCTGTTGATTTCATGATTTTTCTGTTTCAGATGCAATTACTCACGCCAAGCAAAGGCCATATCCTGGTAGGGAGCAGGCCAGACTTTCTAATCAGAATGTACAATAGAACTGTGAATGTAAAGCACTGTACTTCCACTGGTGTAAGGTACCCATACTTTCAGATTAAGAAGATATGCCCCTCCAGTGGTCCTCCTTTTAGGACCTCAAAAGAGATTGCTGAAAAGACAACTGAAAAATTATCTCCATAAAGGAGACAATGTAGGGTAAATCTGCCTTGCATCATCCTTATATATGCTAGTTATCTGTCCCTCAAATTTTGGGGTGGCAAAACTGTAATATTGAGAACATAACATTTGACATGGACAAGACACCACACATCAAAAGGAAGATGGAGATGCCCTTTGAAAATAAAAATCTCTAACATGTACATTACATCAGGATTTAAATTTAATTTTTCCATAATTTCTTTTAATTGGGAGTATAAAAAATTGGACAATGATGGAGAGGTCTGCGTCCCTGTATGCCACAATACTACAAAGAGTTTGTGTCTTTGATAATGCAACCATGCAGCTTTCTTGTGCAAATTAAGGCTGCAGATGTGCTTTCCATAGAAACGCACCTCTCTAAATATACAACTTCCCTTTTTCTTCCCTTTGGTACCAGTGCATAAAATAACATAATAAATCTGGAAGCACAGTTTGATGCTGTATTATACGTATATGTATAAGATATACTGCAACAGATTAACAGTTTTGGTTATAAATATGCAGTGCATGCACATCTTCCCTGAAATAGCTGAAGCATGCGAACATAGTGAGCATCAAGTTCTGCATAGACCAAGCATATTGTGAGTCAATTTTTTTTTCCTTTTACAGAATAATCGCCTTGAAGATTTCAAGGAATGTATTGTATTTTATCAGGGGTTTTGATGGATGGGAGTCAATCCACATTTACTTTGTCTGAACAAATTCTTATAGGCCTCAATTAGCTGAAGCAAAGCCTTATCTGATTTAATTAGACAACTAAGCTACTTTTGAAGGAAAATACCTAAAGTAGAAAACAGATATAAATGAAGGACAAAATAGCATCAGTTGCAGCATGGAACAGCATGGACATTACACAGCTGTTTCCTGCTGTACAAAGGCTTCCAGTGAAAGAAGTGTACTGACAAAAATAGAGGCGTGGAGCTCACACAAGATAGGTAATTTCATTTTCATGCCAGTATAGGTTTCTTTAAAACTCTATTAATAGAAGCATTTTCCATTAGAATCATGCCTAACTGGGATCTCTGTAGTCCATTTTCAGTACTGGACTATATTTTTGGTCTGCAAAAGTTATGATTATACTTATTTTCATATAAAACCCTGCCTGCTTAAAATAAAAAACACTTCATCCTTAGAATCACATTTTTCAGACTACTACCTGAGAAAACTCAAGCATTTCACGTTAAAATATATATCAATAGTCCAAAGAGCTAAAACTAAGAAAATCTGGGAAGCTGGTGGGGGGGGGGAAAAAAACCAACATGCCCTCAAACATTGAATCAATTACCATCTCCAGCAATCCACTGCTGTAACCTTCTTATCCAGCTTGATTCCCTGAAAGCAAGGTCAAAAAAAACAGGAGACACTGCCATCAGACTGAAGATTCATACTTAGAATCACAGAATCATTTAGGTTGAGAAAGACATCAATCATCGAAGTCCAACCTTTGACTGAACATTACATCAACTAGATCATTGCACCAAGTGTCACATCCAGTCACTTCCTGAACACTTCCAAGGATGGTGACTGCACCACTTCCCTGGGTAGCACATTCCAATTCTTGACAACCTTTTCAGAGAATAATTTCTTCCTGATGTCCAGCCTCCCCTGGTACAGCTTGTTCTTGTTTCCTCTTGTTGTATTGCTGGTTGCCTGGCAGAAGAGACACACCCCTAGCTACAACCAGTAGCTGAAGAGAGCAGTAAGGTCTCTCCTGACTCTTCTCCAGGATAAATATGCCCAGCTCCCTCAGTCATTTCTTGCAGGACTTGTGCTCCAGACCATTCATCAGCTCCATTGCCCTTCTCTGGACATTCTCCAGCACCTCAGTGTCTTCCTTCTAGTGATGGGCCCAGAACTGGACAGAGAATTCAAGGTGTGGCCTCACCAGTGCAGGGAACAGAGAGTCAATAACCTCCCTGGTCTGGCTGGCCACACTATTTCTGATACAAGGCAGTATGCCTGGGCACACACTGGCCCATGTGCAGCTGTTGGTAGCCAACACCCCCGGGTCCCTTTTCTCAGGGCTGCTATCCAGCCACTCCTCCCCGCTGCCTGTGGTTGTTCTGACCCAAGTACAGGAGCCAGCAATTCACCTTACTGAATCGCATAAATTAGCTTTGAACCATCATCAATCCAGTCTGTTCAGGTCCCTCTGCAGAGCCTTACTGCTCTGCAGCAGATCAATACTCCCAACCCAACTTTGTGTCATCTGTGATCCTATTGAGGGTGCACTCAATCCCCTCATCCGGATCACCAGTAAAGATATTAAACAGGACTGGCCCTAATACTGAGCCCTGCGGAGCATCACCAGGGACTGGCTGCCAGCTGGATGCAGCACTTAGCTACTTAGCTTTGGACACCAGATATAAACTACCACAGTCTGCAAAGTCTCAGAGGGGGAAGAGCTAAAGTATCAGAACGAGGGTGGGAAGGGGAAGAGAAGGAAGCCCAGCATTTATTCCCATCACCATTGGAGAGGACACCATTCTTCTTTCCATGGAATATGTAATAAAATGTACATATGGAAGAAAAAAAATCCTTTTTCCATCCAAGCTAGTTTTATAAGGAAAAAAAAAAGACTTGTAATGTACACTTAGTAAGAAATTACTAGTAAAACTTCATGAGATGCATAGGAAGCATGCTGATGACTAAAGCTTAGATAAGTGCAGGTACCATACTCTGCATAAGTTATGATGTGGGGTATGTATTTCACAGCTTAATCATCTTTGGATCTTATAAATTAAGTGTTGCACAGTAAAACTATACCAAAGAGTTTCCTGGAGTTCTAAATGCTATTTCAAAATAATTCAATAAGAAAGCATCTAATGGGAGCAAGGGGTAAATGGGACAGGAGCCTTAACAATATTAACAGGTTTGTAGAAACAGCCACATCCACCCAAAAGCATAATCAAGTAAAGTGATAGCTATGTTATAATCATCAACACAGAAAGTCTCTCTGCATGCTAAGCCTTTGTACTTATGATACAAAACGCTGTACCAGATGTAAAATCTGGCTCCCCTTTTCTGGACTGTACATTTGTGTATGATTTGTTTTCTGTCCATGTGCAATCCAGTAGATTTGCAAGGAGAAATTTAAACTTTGTGCATCATGAACTGTATTTACTCCTGTAATATTAGCTTTTTTGTGACTTGCATTTCTCATAAAAAGTATTTGTAAGGCTTTGCCTGAAGTGCATTTGAAAATAGACATTGAGATGTTAGTTAGCAAGAGCAGATGAAGTTCCATCAAGATATTTGTCTTTATGACAGTATCTTGCCAATCTAAACCTGAACAATGCCACCCCACCATCTTTCTTGTTACTGTTTGGTATTAAAATAAAGCCTCCATGGTCCACTTCACACCACTTAACTGTCAGGAGTATGAATTACTGTAGCAGGTGGGTTAGTGTGGTTTTAAAAGCAATGTAATACAATCAACTGTACAATATCAGATTTCAAGAAACGCAAAAGACATCTAGAGCAGAGGCTGATCCTTAAGCAATCCTAATATTGGCATTAAAGTGTTCAAGATCCCTCAGGGGGCTTTGACCTCAGGCTTTAATTGAAACTTTAAACAAAATATATTACCTATTTAATACAGCTGAGCTGGACTCCGGCCTTTGTAGTGCAAGTTGCCATGCCAAGCAAATTAATCTGTGTAACCTCAGCATGTACTTTTTAATTTACATCAAAGCAATATGGTATACAGAAAATAAATACCAAGCCAACCTTATACAGCTTGTTGAATAATTATTTTGATTCTAGTTTTAAAGTTTCAATTTTTAGTTGTTTTGGGTTCTCCTAAGGAAAAAAAAAATGAAGAGGTTTTGTTTCTTGGTACAAAGCCACAGAAACATATGGTTTCCTTAGCTGAGTTGTTGCACACCTGGCAAAATAAATCACAGCAACAGGAGACCAAAATCTTCCCTGCAACTTTTTCACATGCACAGACTTAGAACATCTGATGCTGGTATTACAGTCCTGCCTTTTGTACCATGAAAAAAATGCGAAGTCAAATGGATGCCTGCTTCTTGAGCCCCAATACTTCTTTTCCCCATTAAGAGGCAAGTTACAGAGTGTTTTAAAGGATGAGAGTCTGTCAAACAGACTGACACACCAAAGGAATGAGTCACGGGGCCTGTCAGAGCAAAAGGCCAATAGAAGCAAGCACAAGAAAAGAAGTGTAACACAAACAAGGAAAGCAGGTGGTGTAAAGGCTTAGCACTGCTAGAGTGTTAATGCTACTGCACTCAGAGTGCTGGAGTTCAAATCTGATTCAGTTTAAACAGTTCATCTCCTGTTTATTCTCTTTCAAGTAGGTCATGTACATCATATAGGAGGAAAAAAACCTTCCAAAAAATCTTCAATTACATGAATGAGTACTTACTAAAAATTAGAGGAAGCACTGTTTCCTTATATGACATGCCAATATGTAGCAATATGTGTGCCACTCAACCAAGCAAAGAGATTGCCAGAGACTAGGAATATAGTCATCACAGTAACAACCATAGCAGATAATCCTCAAATTGTGACTATTCTTGGATTTCGTGATAAGCTGTGAAGACTTTTTCCACATTTAAGGAGATGGGGAAGAAAATTTCCTTCTGCTACTTCCCAAGCAGATGGGGAGCGCTTCTCAGTTTCTCTCCCTTCCTCCCCAGCAATCAGCATACAAGGAGTGGGGACAACTCAGTCAGGTTTATGCAGTTGTAAGCGCATGAGACAGGACTGGCCTATTTCAGTTCCTCTAGTCTCTCTTTTAAAGGCAAGAAGTGGGCAGACAAGTTTATGTAATGCTGTTTGTCAAAGAAAGTGTTACAGCGAACGTGTTTATAATTTTGTCTTGAACATGGAAACAGAAATAAACACTCCAGGCAGCTTTCTGATACTCAGTGACACCATATGAGCTGCAAAGCGGATGCACTCCTGATAACGGATGCAGTTGCCTTGCTCTTCTGTCACACACAAAGCAAAGAGATGACTGAAAAGGTATTTAGGATTTATCTCATTGAAATCGAGCTACTAAGTCTAAGTCAGTCATCTCAGCTCTTTTTAGAGGAGAAGTATGCTTGCAGGGATTATGTGTATAATCTTAAATACATGTCTAAATCAGAAAGGCTCATTACTTCCCAGAGGTACAGTTTTCTTTCCACACTATAAAGAAGCATAGCTACCTAGCTCTGTCTTGTCATCTCAGGTAGGAGAGACTAAATGCAGCCATGTAGGCTTATGTAGACACATCCAGGACAGCTTTGAACAAACCAGTCTGAGTCCTGTTAATAAAGCTGCATTTCATTCTATTCGAGTCACTACCCAACTTTGTGTAGCCTCTTGGATTGCCTTTGCAGTGCAGCAAAACCTACAAGCAACACTTCAGCAACCACTGTGAAGCAAGTTCTGCCTTCCCTGCAAAAGCTGCCATCACAACAGCAACCAAAATACAAATATAAGCTATGTCAATGGTAAGTTGAAATTCTCAGAGCTCCACAAGGAGCTAAGGCACACCCAGTTGACCATGTCTTGTTATGCCACCAGGACATCCATGAAGTGCTGGCAGCAGCTTAAAGGAAGCAGAAGCCAGAGTATGGGCTAAGGAGAGAAGGGAGGAAGGACAGCAGGAGCCAAGCCTGGGCAAAGGACTGAGGTAGTCTTTGTGGTTTTGTGAGTTAAAAAATGCAAACCCCAGGAACAGAGTGAACTTGGACATCACAGACCGTGCTTACAAAGAAAATTGAGAAAGGCCTCTTGAACATAAAAAAGCAACCAATAAAAAGGAAAAATCTGGAGAAACTTATAGGTCATAGTGGTTTTAAAGGTAGCATCTATTCATTGAAAAAGAAGAAGGGTAGCACAAGCTGGCTTTGCAATGGGACAAGCATTACATGCTACAAACAGCACTGGTTTATGTTTCCCAATTTTGTATTCTGAGGAATATTTTATCAGAATTACGAAAAACGTATCTACACTAAAGAGGGCAGACAAACTTCAGAGAATTTGCTGAAGCACTGCAGTATTTCAGCAGTCACTATAGGACACCAATAGTAAGCAGAGGTTTAATTCACACAGAGATGACTGTTGATATCACCACCAAATTGATCATGATGATTTATTTATCAGCAAATGCTGATAAATAAAACTGATAAAACAGTAATTACCCTAAGAGTGACAATGAACAGAAGTATATGAAATAATCAATTTGTGCAATTTATAGATTTTAGCCATTGGCATCAATCTGGTAAAGCTTAGTGTTCAGGGAGAAGTAACTCTCCATTGGACTGTGTGAACTGCTAAGAAAGTGTTTAGACTGACATTAGATACTTTGTCACTGTGGCAAGAGAACTACTTAATCTAGCATTTACATTTTGCAAACATGCAGCATCAGTTACAACTATTTTACTACAATTTTTACAACTATTCTACTACAATTTTACTTTTTTCTGTGCCCTAATAATTGTAAGGTACTAATCAAAGACACCTTTCCTGGATAAGTAGTCAACAACTGTGTAAAAGCAATTGGTATCAACCAATACATTCCTCGGTGAGGCACTGATGGGGGGAACCACACCAAACCCCATATGCTTCCTGTTGATCCTAATTGTTTCCACAGATATTTTTAATTGCTCCACTTTGAACTACTTTAAAGTAAAGATTCTTACATTGTTTTCTATCCCAAACAAGAAAGTACCAGGCCAAACACTGAGGGTGCTCAGCAGAAACACATGAGCTTTGAGAAAGAATTCCATTTACAAGCATCTCTGGAACAATAAGAACCAGCCCTCTTGTTTTCAGATCTGAGTACTATAAGTAATATTCATATTATCTTCCTTCTTTTATCTGTTTAATGTACCCCATATAAAAATGAGATGAATAATATGAGAAACTGAGGTTAAACAAGAAACACCTCACAGATAAATTGACCATTTTGTGCAGTACTCAAAGGAATTCTAAAATTTTGAAAGACAGATAGCTGATCCTGGAAGAAAAATAAGAATTCTTTCATTGTAGGCATCTAAACTATAGTGTATCAGCTGGAAATAAGTTTTTGGCACAACCTTAAAAAAAAGTACAACCATTGCTGTGGGTCTGTTTGAACACCTTGTTGGTTTACCAGGCATTTCAATATCTAACACCCATACACATGTGGGCACATGGGGCCTCTGAAGTAATGTATGAGAGATTCTGGAGACCAAGAAAAACACTAATCCATGCATTCTAAATGTAGAACTGCTACACTGACAGTCCTAAAGGCATCCAGCGTCTAATAGTCTCATCATTTATTGTACCTTATCCAACACTGCAGTTGCTGGCATTTAAGCTCTGAACCTAGTTTGGGTTGTACTGAAGGTAATTATTTTTGGGTTTTATAAGCTCATTAATTTGAGCACCAGTTGCCTGGATAAGGTCTTTTGTTTCACCCTAACCACTCAAATATCATTCTGAAGCACTAACAATGCACTTACCCATCATGTTATATAGGCTCTGTGGTGCAAACTGCCTCGGCATTTTCTGTATTGCTTCTTTGTAAACCGTAAGGGCCTCCTGAAAAAAAAACACACAGGTGGGAAAACACCAACTTAAAAAGCATCCTTTCACATATAAAGCAAAACCAAACTATCTTCCTTCCCCAAATGAAAAGTGCAGGGATAGAGAAAACACATTGGCATCAAAAATGCCACAGAAAGTAAAAAAATTCTCCTTTTTTTACCTGAATTTTATCAAATTCAGTGAGGCTTGTAGACAAGAGATCAAGCTAGTTCCAATACTGCAACTTTTTTCCAGGCAAAATAACAAGGACATTTTTTATACCTCTTAATGACTGATGAGTTTGTAAACATAAAATTCAATAGGCTGTGAAAGAATATGGAGTATTATTGATCTGCAGACAAAGGACATTCTGATGATTAACTACGCTAAGTGACCTAAAAATAAAGAAATCATTGTCTACTGCCAAATAATAACAAAGCATAATCCTACCACTGAAGCCTGCTCCACAGAAAGGATGAGAAGCACTATGAAGTCAAGAAACCCAAAATTGGAATCCTTTTGCAAATATGCTGTGCCTTGAATTACCACCCATTCCCCACTTTGGATGCTTGCTGGTCAGTCTGTTAGCTCTGCATCACACCGTCACAGCTTACGAAGGTTGCAATGACAGCTAGGAAGAAAACTGAAGTTTTATATTCCTAAAAGCTCTTGTATCTTGCAGGTATTAACTTCAACTCTACACTCTATTGACTGTGCAGACAACATGCTGCTGTTCTCTTCTCTGTATATATGCATTAGCTGTCTGTATTTTAACCAATTAGTAACTCCATCTGACAGAGCTGGTTGCAGCAGAGATGACAGGGAATCTGTCCAGCTTCTGCATGTCTGATCTTAAACAGCTGACATAACTGTCATGGTCAGGAACACTCTACATGGATCAAAACCACTCACAACTCCTGTTCTGAAACATGCCTGACAATGCAAAGAGAGAATGAATTTCTTTCAAATACTGCTAAAGGTCAAACCTCAAGTGAATGTCCAGTTTCAGTTAAGTTCATCAGGGAAAATGGAGAGGAATCACAGCAGTCACAGTTGCATGTGTAAATGAGATGGGATGGCTTGGGTGTAGTTTATTGTTACATTAAAAATATCCAACCCACTTTATCACTGAAAATACACACAGTGGGATGCTTTTAATAACCAAAGTTTTAAATTATTTCAACAGGGTCTTATTTTTACAGACTTAAATGGAAGCATAATTGCACTTTTGCAGCTAAAGATGGACTTACTGTGTTTTGAATTACAATGCCTCTGCACTTTAGGTCGACTGGCCTTTAATCAGGTTTAATCAGGCTTTATCCCTGCATACCAGCTATGGGTACAAAGCCAAAACCAATGAACTAACACATATCAGATGTGACCACTGCTAATGTTGACTCTGATGTGAGAACATCACACTGCTAATTAATAGCATTACACCAGTGGCTGTAGAGAACAAATACTCTCTGTAAAGAATGCTAATCTTGATCTGGTGAAATTCAATCAGTTCATGTATGTGATATATTTTGAAGGTCTGGGTGGAAGTAGTATGTATTATTTGTATATCAAAGTTTTATAAATATAATATAAACAAATCTGGAGTCTTACCTCATAGTGTCCTTGTTCATGAAAAAGTTTTCCTAAGTTATAGAGACAGCTGGTAACAGAGCTTTTGTGAGCATGAGGATCTTTCAGATTTTCATCAGGGATCTCTGAACACTTCACAAAAGTCCTCCTGGCTTCCTCTGTCTTCCCTTGGTTCATCAGGATGATACCAGTATTTAAATAGGCAGCTGTGAAGAGGGAAAAAATGCTATATTTGAATGGAGTTCTATTATGCTTTATCTACTGTTTCAATTCCAAGTAGTATCAGGTAGAGAGTCCATGGTTATCTAATTTGGTTTTTGAATAACACAGATCACTCATTGGTGTGAGTGTGAACATGTAACATATGTGAATGTATAAAAGGTAGAAGCTCAGAGTCAAGGAAAAAAGAAGGTGACTATAAAGTAAGGAGGAAAGGAACCACTGGTTAGGCAGAGTGTTCCATTTCATTCCTCTTTTTAGGACTGTGTAAAGCATATACCACTGTTTGAAGTGTTACAAAAAATATACATATACATAAAAACATATATACATACAGAGAAGATTAATACTGAAGGTACAAAAGTCTCAGCCATCTCAAATAGCACCACTTAATTTTGGAACCTGTTACTAGCAACACCTGAATGATTGCTCTTCATTTTCCCCAGGCAAGAAAGCAAAAATATTTATATTATTCACTCATATAAATATCAGGGACTGGCTGTAAGAAACAGAAAACAGGAGTCTGAAAATTTGGGCAGTAGTATCTCTGACTCAACACCCCAGATCAGAAGCATTTTAAGTTCTAGTAGTGCTGCTGAGTGTTAATGTATCATCTGCTTCTTACTTGTACCATATTAAATATAGTTGTTTACTAATAAACACTTGCTGTCAAGGGCACAATTTCATCTTTTGCTTTCTGACTTAAAAGCTTCTGAAAAAACAAAGAAAGTATTATTAGAGAGTAGGAACATTTTCCATGAAAACTACAGTCAATATTAGGCAAGCTTGTAGAGTCAAAATACTTACAAGCTAGTGTGGGTCTGCTACCAATTGCCAGTTTATAGTAAAGCAATGCCTCTGAAAACCTGCTGTTTTCCTGAAGTAGTAATCCTCTGCATAAGGGGGAAAAAAAAAAAAGAAAAAAAAAAAAAAAGAAAAGAGAGAGTGAGGTCTGAGGTTACTACAAAGAGTAACTTGAAAACAAATACAGAAAACAAAACTGAGGTAACAAAGTAAAATATGCTTACTGGTATTTCAAAGATACAAGCACTCACTAACAGTTCCATGTGAGAATTATTCCATGTATAAAGATGAATTCATAGACATCAGGTGCATCCATATGGCTTTAACAAAGCAGATGTTAAACAGAATAGTTTTGGCATTCTTGGAAACCAGGAGATTCATTTACTCAGTTGAGAAAATGTTACTCTGCAAGACTTTTTAATGTGGATAGAATATGATGGAGATATTTCTAAGTCATTAATGATTAGCCAGGCATCTTGTCTCAACCTGAAATAAGCAGGTCTTTTTCAAATGCATGATAAAGTTAAGCACCCAGCCCTTCATGTGCTATGTTAAGGACTCCCCTTGTTGAGCAATTTCACTAGATTATTCACTGTACAGCTCAGCACCTGCAACAGTTCTGTTTTTCCTGTATTCTTAATACTCTGAACAAATTTACTAACTGAAGTATTAAAAATTGTACTGAATATTTCCAGTTTCATAACAGATAGGCTTTAATTTAGCTTTAAAGACAAATATCCTTGTGAATTATGATTTATACCAGCTATCCACAAATTTCTGAGAAGTGATCTGGACATCATTGACATGAATGCACACTGTATGCTTAAATGAAGACCCAAAGCATTACAGTTTCCCAAAGTTTCAGAAGACTGAAAAAGAGCATATACAAATATATTAAAACCAGAATTATTTAAAAATCCTTAAAAATTATCATTTCGGAACGGAGATTCAGACCTCAGTATGCAGGGGTAAACATCTCTTTTCACATAACTCAAAATATCCAGGGAAACACAGCTCTTCCTCTAAGGTGGAAGTTGTACAATAATTATTTGTAGTTTCCCTAACCTACAGCAATTTTCTTTTCTTCCTCTATGTTTTTATCTGCTGATAGCTTTCTAAACTGCAAAGAGCTTGGAATTATTTTATCTCCAGTCTCAAATCAGAGATTTTATTTCCCTCTAACATCTCAGGAAAACATTTTTAATTAAACAAGTAAACTTCAAGGGATGAAAAGAGAAGGGCAATTAGCTTAAGTAGCCACTATCTATGTTGTTTGCTTCTTGTCACTAGGTTAGGATTTAACAGAATTAAGAAATATATACTCTTTTTCTTCTATACCATCCTATCAGTATCATATGAGCTCACTTTAAAACTGTTTCCTAATTAACTTCAGATTAGGTAGCAAATAATTTTTAATATTAACAGAACTTACATTTAGTAGGTACTTGCAGTAAAGAAACAAGGGAATACATTCAGGATATTTTTTGGCATGGCACCAAGGTTTGCAACTATTGCCAAGTATCTTGCAAATGGCAAGAGGTATAATCATCAGGATAGAAATAACATTTTCTGAATTTTCTAGAAGCTGAATTTTGTTTGCTGTAAAAATTTTTATACACTTACTTCAAGGAAGATTAATTATGGTATTTTGATCCTGTTTGCTATTGATAGCAGGAGAATTAACAGAAAAAAATGAGGTGCATGGTCTGACATTTAAGCTGCTTCTTAATTTTTTAAAAAGCAAAAACATTCTCACACACAATTTTGAAACAATTTATCTAAGAAATTCCATTCGTATTTTAATTCTGGAATAAATAATGTAACATATTGAGAGAAGTAATACAATAATCAGTCAACTTCACCAAAACAAATTACTTCGGTAAGTGTACAACACTTGTGGTTTTGTGATTAAAATAACTTTTATTTGCAATTATTACAAATTAACCCTTTGCATTCACTACATGCTCTAATACTGACACTTTAGATTTATTACTTGAGACTTTGAGGTGGGTTTTTTTTAACTTCACTTCCAAAAGACGTTTTTCTTTTAAAAGCTGTTCCATTAACTGTCAGTCTGTCAGCATGTGTCTCTCTCTCTCCCTCTCTCACATATATAACCCAAGCAGCTCAGATGAAGGACTGAGTGCTGAATTCCACCTAAAAATTAGTGTTCTATTTGTATTTGTTATGAATCTGGGAGAAGAAAGAGAAGAATATCATCTTACCAAGGCATGAAACTGCCTCTTCTCGTTGTGAGATTGGTCCTGCTTGATCACTAGTTTTCACTGTAGCTTCTGGTAGTACAAACATTACCAGATTTATGAATGTCGAGTTCTAGTTTGAGGTTAAACTAAGTCAGGAAAAAGCTGACTTCTCTAGATGCAGTGGAAGAACATCCCTGAGCTGGAGTTCACACCTTGCAGGCACTGCAGGTTCCAGTATCCCACCCTCCCCGTGGCCAGGGCACTTGGCCGTACAAACCAGCATCCACTACAGCCAGGAGCAGATCTGCTCTTGACATGCCTATCACTTCTTTGCTTGAATGCAAAATCATAACTCCTCCTTGGAGATTTTTGGCAAAGGGGAGAAGGAGCAGAAAGACAACAAAGACACCAATACAGTGAGAAGCACTGGACATAAGCCAGAGGTGGAGCAGAGCGACTGACACATGTCGAGTATGTACCTAACTTTTGTGGTTACAAAGATATAAAGCCTTCCTTTTCCCTTACTTGAGGATGAACAAAAGAAAGGTCATCCTTGAAGTAAGGATGCTTGATTCAAAAGAGTAAGTTCCAGTGATAAACTTGGATGAAGACCTTAAAATCTTTCTGGCCCTTTTAACTTTCTACAGGGGGTGATTGTTATGTTGGGGGTGATTGTTATGTTTACATAACAGTGCAGTAAAACTGTTATGTTCTCCCAGATCCGGGGCAGAGCTTCCCAAATGCAATGCAAATTTGCCAGCAAATATTGTCCCATTTTTTTTTCTGTTACTGGTACAGTTTGGTTGGGAATACTACTCTTTCAGGACCACATCAACTTGCACAACCCCTATTACCTTGACAGAGGGAGGGTCGCTATGAGGATGAGGAATAGCACTGCTCCTGTCTTTCTCACTCCTCTGGACAATGGGCAGTGCTGTGCTGTGCCTGCAGGCCTCAAACCAGATGCCTAGTCCCTCTCATGTGCCCCAGCAGTCAATATAGACAAAGAGCTGGACAGAACTTCCTACAAGAGAGGTCTTTTTTGAAACTGAATGGCAGAACACAAACCATTCTTTTCCTAATTTTATAAAATGGTGAAAGTTTATGTAAAGCTAAGTGCCCACAATTTCAAATACTGAGACATGTAATTGAATAGCTAGGTCACTGAATGCCTTTCACCTCTCAATATAACTTTGAAAGCTATCTGTACTTCATATAGGCCCTACAAAGTGTCCCAGAGCAGAGTTTTGCACAGCAGGAAACCACCAGTCACTTAAGTGACCTTTGGGTGCTACCTCAAGAGCCAGTCTGACAACACAGCAAGATTTTAACAAGACGTCTTTGGTTACAGCAAGACACAAATTTCAGCTGCTGTCTTTGACAGAGGAAGAACTAGATGGCAAAGCAGAGATTAATTCCAAACAGGTCTGCAACCAGTTTGCATTCATAGCTGAGAAAAACAATAATCAAGTACTTAGACACCAGATGACACATCCTCTTTGCTTTTTAACCCAACATCCTGAATGATAAAACCTTCTGGGCTATCAAGGAAGAGGAACCATAACCTTGACCTGATTCATACTAGGTGGTTGCTGCAGGAACTTTGTCTGGGGAAGGCTCAACCACAGTTCAGCACATGCTTGTAGATTAGCCTGATTTTAGAGTTTTTGTCTCTGATAAGGGAGTTTTTTATGCCAACACCCTTAAAAGGCAGGGAACATTTTCCAAAGCCTAACAATAACAGACAAGGAAGAACTTTGCTTATATTGATTTTCACCTAAGGATGCAGAGTTAAACTTTGCTTGTAAAACATTGCAATCCTAGACTTTCTAGGACAGGTAGCCTTCAACAGTGGCTGAAATTTCTAACAGAAACATTTAAAAAATTCCACATTTATTGATATAATACCAGAAGCTTTACAATGTAAAGTTTATGGAAATTCATAATCCAATCCTATTCAAAGAATTTAAATTATTTGAATTATGAACTTATACACACAGTCCTATATCAGTACAGGCAAAGTGATATAATTAAGGAAAGAAGCAAGGGGATAGCTGACTGCTAGAAATTCATCTTCTATAGGGCGCTGTATACTCCAAAATTACAACATTTCAAGTAATCAGTATCATTTTAAAGGAATATTCAATATCTGTGTCAGATTGAGAACATCCTTACAATCACATGAGAAACTCAAGGTAACATAGATTACTAATATGGATGACAAAAGAATACTTGAAGCACGGCCAGGCCTAAACACAAGTGAAATAATATATGCAAAACTGTCTTTTAACTGATAAACAATTTTACTTTAGACACTAATTGTAAGCAATATGAAACAATACAAAAAACCCCACAAGCTTTAGCTAACAATCATAAGGTAACAAAGACTGAAAAGCCAAAGCAAACTAAAATAGTTTGTTTTTAATCTACTGAACATTGCCTTGTTTGAAAGAATAAACTATGATTTCTCTACAGCTCTGTCCTTGGTACTTCACAGTATTATAACATATGGTTTTCTCAGTTAAAAAAAAGGCAGAGAAAGATAGGTCATTTTATGCTGATTTACTACCCAATGAAATTTAGTTGAAATCACCAGAACTACATAACATTGAGAACACAAATATAAGATGTTCATAACCAGGCAAACCTTCAAATGTAGATTATGCAGTTATGTATTACTACATTTTTTTTTTTTAATGGCAAAAGCAACCGTAACTCAGAGCCATTAGGTATAAGTCAAAAAACAAAATACAGCACTGAATTCAGCCATTCATCTAGTCTGTTAAATTCTTTGAATGTTAATGTATTAGCAGCCAACTTCTAAGCTAACCTCAAATTTCAATTTATTGAAAAATAAGGAAAGAGATCAAGAGCTTCTGCTTATGTAGTTTCTCTCTTTGATTGTTATCCATTAAAATAATTCGTTCTTCAGCAGAGAGCACTTGAATTTGTTACTGCTATGAGTGAACACTGAGCTGCACATGCCAATTAATTTGCATCAAATACCAAGGCATAGGTGCTTAGAAACAATAATGGACATGTGAAACACATACAGTGCTTCTAAATAACTAAGGATACTTTTTTCCTGGAGTTCTATGGAGTGACTATTTTACTTTCAAAGGCACATACTGAAAACCAGAAACAGCAAAACTGACTGGCCTCTTGTAAGCACATATAACACACATTTTCCATTACAGAGGATTTTTGTAAAACACTCCCACAGAACTACATGCCAAGGATGGGTTTAACTTGCAAAGGAGCTCTTGAGGGCTTGTGCTTAAAAGAATTGATTCATTTGTCTACTATCAAAGGACACTTCATTTACCATCTATTTTTCATGCTGGATATTGAAGCATCCAACACTGACAAAGCCTACAAAAAGAAAAAAATAAAAATTATGCAAGCTTTTTCAACTGCTGTTGAATAACTGAAGGTTTTGTAAAGCTTGTCTAAAAAAAAAGGGATTCTATGTACTCAATGTAGTAATAGAAAGGCTGAGAATTAAGCTCCACTTCTCATGCCCTACATATTCCAACCAGCGTTTTAGTTAAAATCCTTCCACAAAAATTTAGTAGAATTTCAAAAACTTCTCTGTTCAAACACAGAGATGAAGGTTTATAGACACATATTTTGTGTATCAATGGAAAACTGGAAGACTAGCAGCTTGTTCTGAGAACAGTGAAAAGACTGAAGTCTCATTTCTTTTATGTCCCTGTCTTTGTCGTCCAGCCCCCGTTCCTCTTCTTACCCTGGTATTAACTTCAGCTTTTCTCTACAACACAGTAAAAGAAAAAAGTACTGTATAGGCATACAACAAATTTAAGAGTTATAATTTTCACCTTCAAAACGAATAGCATATAGGAAATAAACATGTATCAATATTGTCACTTTATTTCCCACAATCTTCTGCTGTGTTCAGAAGTTATTTTTTACATGTGAGCAGAAGATTCCTCTTAAAAATATGTTTTTAATATTCCTCATTGCCTAACAGAGAGGAAAATTCTGTTCATACATGAATTTGTGTAATTTTATGTTACTAAATGATTAGTAAAAATACACATATTATGAAACATGGATTTCATTCTGGAAAATAAATTCTATCATTAAATTATTTTGAGTTTCATCAATTCATTTGCTTAACTGCAAGGCAAATTAATGAAATGGTCAACTTCTTCCTTTTTAAACAAGGAAAACATTAGTAAAAAAATACTATTATGATAAACATAATTTTCACATATTAGAAACATTCATTTTAAACTGGACTTACAGGCAGAACATTATTTTTTGATTGACTGATTTGAAGAGGCTTAGTATTTGAATGCAGGTATTGCACATTTTGTGTATCTTACAGACACGCTTTTCCGCTGCATGTAGGATATTATCTCCCAACGGCTACCTATGGAACGGCAGTCACTGGATTCTGTCCTCCACACACATCACGAAACAGGAGCATATGGCTGGTGGAGGTGAGCACCCTGTCAAGCAGCAGAGCCCCGCTGCAAGGGCTTGCCCTGGCTGGGTCATGGCAGGAGGGGAAGGAAGGGCAGCAGGACAAGCAGCACCGAGCAGGGTGCCCAGCTGGGACAGCCAGGGAATCACTCCCTCCCCACGGAACACACAGCACCATCCCACCTCAGTGCAGAGGCTGGCACTGTGCTTGCTTCCATCTTCATGATTTGGTGCCTTAATGAGATGGGAAATCTCTTCCCCTGACGAATAATTATTTTGATGCTCATGTTATTTATCCTCTTACTCACCTACAACAGGGTCAAGTAATTAAACTTCATGTAACCTATGCTGCTCTGAAGTCAGTCACAGGAGAAAAGTAATTTGCTGTTTTAACATTTCAGACCTCTGGAGCTAACGGAAGGGTATTTGTCTATGCTTAGAAATGCTTACACCCACTCTGCTCACCAAGTGTTATTCAGACTTAAAAAAGAAGTCTAAATAACACCTCACAATTTAATTGAGTCTCAAACAGATGGAGGGCTACAGCTCACAACTCATCTATTGGTACTTTGTTTAGTGTAGGGGTTTTTTTTCTTCTTTTGAAGCAAACAGATTTGTAAGTTTACCTTGCCCATATCCATTACATGAATATAAAATAATGTTGACCAAGAAGAAATCCTGTCCACCCCATAGTTTAAGGAGCACAATTAATGAAATTACTATTAGAAAGCAACAAGAAACATAATCCCCATTTCCAGAAAGTAAAGCAGTAGGTCTCTTCACAACAGGTTTCAAAGACGATTCAACCCCAGGAAAGCTACACATACTTACAAATTATAAAGCATATCAGCCATGTTGCTGCGGTAGTACAAGGCATTTCTATAGGCGCTTTCAGCTTCAGAAATCTTGCTCTGGCTCTTGAGAACATTTCCAAGGTTACCCCATGCTGTCAAGAGGAGAAAACAGTATTCATAAAGAGCTACAATCCAATTACACATGACAGAGTATGCAAGTATCAGGAAGTTTCTTAGGGAGACAAACTCCACAAAGGAACTATTTTTATGGAACATGAGGTGAGGTTGGTTATTTTTTTCCCCCAACCCTCTGGTTCTCTGCATCTTACTGTGAGAATCACATTTCATAGAGGTGATTTACATGCACTCTGAACACATATAGCTTTCAGCTGGGAAAAGGAAGTTTTTTACAAAAACATGTCTCTAGAAATTACTGTAACCAAGGGAAAGGACCATTTTATTTCATACCACCTATAAATAAAAATCTTCAGGGTCAAATGTGGAACTGAGGCATCTTTCTAGTTTTAACTTTTTTTTTTTTTAAGCCTATTGACTCTAAACAGCAAGGTATTTTTCCAGAGTAGACGCGATCCTCGCTTAAGTATTAAAATTTGACATATGACACAGGAATTGAAAGAACAGTTAGGTAAGTAACTAGGATTAAAAATATGCCATATGGATATAAACACACTACACAGATCACTAAAATCCATTTTTTTTCTACTAGAAAAACATTTGGTCCCTTTCCATACAATTTATTATGTTACACATTGTGCTTTTATAGCCCATCTATAAAGGACTTTAGGTAAAAAAAATATTTAAAGCTCCACATGTGTTCCCTTTGCAGTTTTGTTGAGTGGCACAAAAGCTACTTAATAAAGGAATCGGAATGAACATTTTATGAAAACACAACCTCTGCTACTCAGAATTTGGGAAGCTAATTTAACTGGCATGACAATTACAGTGTGAGTGAACACGAAAAAAACCCCACATTATGCTTATAAATGCAAAGCTGTTTCATAAAAAAGTTATACTTTCACACTTCTTTAAATGAAATAAACCAATGGAAAGATGATGTGCGTCCTTTCAACCAAACACAATATATGTCAGAATATTCTCCCCTCCAGATGCACTGAAACATCAGCTTAAGTAGCAACTAACTCTGATACTTCAGTCAAGCCCTTTTTGTCTTTCAAGAATTTGCATCAGTTCTGACTAATGCAAAATTTCAAGGTAGTTTTAATGTAACACTGCTATATAGGTTGATAATTGACATAGGAATTTTTTTCCTCAGAAATTGCATCACTTCTAAGCTGCTGTGGTTTGTTGCAGAATCATCCTACCACAGGGATGGAAACAGCAGAAAACACAGAATTTCCTCTGAGCAGAATAAACTAGTCATTGCTGGAAAAAATAATTAATAAATCCATTTAGAATTCATAAAAGCCATGTCACTCAACTGAGCACATCATATTCTGTAAATCAAAGAAAGAAAATATATGCAATATTTCCATATGAAAATAAACTATCACTTCTGTGAGTCAATTCATTTTAGCCTAGTATTTAATGAGAAATGATTTATCAATGTTTATTTATCAATAAATCAATGAAAGTCAAAAAATGCTCCATCATTTTGAAATACAGCTGCTAAAACTATTCTCAGGTTCACACAACTTTTACACTTGGCTAGCAAATGTGCAGAATTCTGAAACTTCCCCATTACTGCTACTCTTCCCTTTTTTACTCAGAGAAAACAGCTAGGAAGTACCAATGAAAGTGACTAGCCAGCCTGTAGGCATTGACCCTTGGAAGAAAAACACAGATTTATATATTATTTTGGAAATTAATTTGTGAAGATATAACTTTAATTTGCTTCTGCAGTAAATGAGCATCCAGTTTCCCATAACTGCATGTTCCATATAATCTACACGGACTTTTGTTTTCACTCTAATCTCCCATAACAGAGCATTACATCAAATGACCATTTGATCTATTGATAACCATTTCCTGCCACATAGTTATTTACTCCCAACCATTCTGAAGCTCAGTAAATACCAGTATGCACAAAAGGATGGTTCAGTTCATCTCTTCATCTGTTAGACTGGAAAGACACTGTTAACACTGGTCAGCATAATAGTTTCTCCTCTACACTTCATTTCATGCCATGGGCTCTAACAGTTATCTGATTAACATAATTTTTAAGACAATATTTTAATGTACATTTTGCAAAATACTCTGCATCAAGCTTTTTATATCAATCAATAATTAATCTACACTATTTAATTTTAAATTTATTCCATTTAGACTTTTGTCTAAACTTGTAAAACTGTGAATAATTAACCTTATGTGATGCACTAGAAGAATTGGCAATAGCAAAAAATAGCAAACATAAAACACGATAATCTGACAATTTATCATTGATGGAAACATGAAAACTAAGGTCTTTTCACTTATCCAAACTAGATAAATTTGATAGAAAAATTCATGTCGATTTAAATACAGAACTAGTTAGAAGAATGATCTGTCTCTGGCTGGTGATGAAGCTGCATAGAACATGTGTAGAGATGATACTCATACACCCTAGAAATTATGAACAGTTAATATCTGCAGCAGCCAAATCCTCTTGGGTTTTGGTATGTGAGCAAGAGTAAAAGAAGATGGTGTACATACATGGAGAAGAGGCTACATGAGCTACTCAAGGAACTTCACTCCTGCTTTGTCTTAAGTAATGCAACTAACCTTCAGGGGAAAAAAAGAACTTCAATTATTAGCTTCATGTCTTAAATAAATTTTTTTCTTCAAAACTGTAATAGCATTAGTTCAACTACAGGCACATTCAGAACAGAAGCAAGGTTACACCTAAGTGAATCCACATCCCTTGTTGAAAGCCCACCCTATGATTCCAACTAAATTCCAGGACTCAACTATTTTCCATCTGTACACAGTAAGAAAAGAAATATCCTTAAAAGAAAAAGAAACTAGGTCAGTAATCCTGGAATTTAGAATGGATGTTTATTCCAATTAGTCTTTATAAATATTTTTCATATATCTATATCAGCTAAGTTGTAAAAGGGAACATTTAACATTCAGAAGATACTGAAGTGTACATATATATGCCACATTTTAATATTTAATTAAAAATTCTAATTTGCCCATATTGAAGACCCTAATCAGCACAAGAAAAAAAGAAAGCTGTGAATGAAAGACCTGTTCAATATTTACTTTTTGCTTGCTGCTTAACTCCCTGTCCACAAACAATGAGATCAAAACGGACCCAGGTCTTAAAGAAGTAATAGTGCATCATAGAGTGGGAGCAAATGCAACATTCACATCTCACCTACAAAACAGTCAGTCCATTCAAATTTTACTTAATTGCTTAATTTTCCATAGATCACACTCAATATTAATGGGCATATTAAAAATTAAATCCATTTCATCACCTTTATCGTTAGTCAAGTATAAACTGAAGAATCTCCTAATGCTTGAGAAGTCCTATGTTAGTTACACATATTTGCAGGAAAATTAAAATTTTCAAGGGATTTTGTTCTTCTGTTTGTTGTTTGGGATTTTTTTAAAAATAGCACAAGAAATTATGCAGTGCTAAGCAGGAAAATAAATAGTTGTTTAAGTGTTATAATTTTGGCTATATCAAACTACACCTCTATTAAACTTTAAAGATTGCATTTATGCCACCTTGCAGTGAGAGTAGCTCAAGTTCTCAGGCATTCAATTGCTTTCAAAATGAAAATTAATATAAAAAATGTTAGTTTCACATTTAACATGCTTAACTTCTCAACTATCTCAGTGAAACTGACAATTAAGATTTAACAAGACTGAAAAATACCAGGCTGGCATATTAAACCTTCTCCAGGCACTTTCATGGTGGACAAGTGCAAGACCAACAACAGCAAAACAAGGACAACATTGTCTAATCTAATCCGCCTGGATTTAAGAAGCACATTTTCTAAAGAAAACTAGTAAACTTTCAGCTTTCAGCTGAACTATGAAAACAAGTGAGAAATGGAAATTAATGTCTACAAACATTTTCATTTCAACAAAACATTCCCTTTCTACTGAATCAAAGACCATGCTATGTTATTCAGTGAAATTAAGATAATAAAGCAATAAAGTGTCAT
The DNA here is from genome assembly GCA_013400635.1 of Hypocryptadius cinnamomeus. Classification (NCBI taxonomy): domain Eukaryota; kingdom Metazoa; phylum Chordata; class Aves; order Passeriformes; family Zosteropidae; genus Hypocryptadius; species Hypocryptadius cinnamomeus. The sequence continues at coordinate 32,894 of VYZP01006529.1, forward strand.
AGAAGAGCAGTCAGATGGGTTAAAAGCATTTATGTTGACTTCTTGATTCAGAAGTTTGCTTTAAATTTTAAAAAAATTAACATCGCAAATCATTAACAAAGATAACCCAAAGTATTAAATTCTGATTCCTACCTGGCACCCCTACATAATCCATGAAAAATCAGATAATAATGAAATCTATTCGTAAACTGCCATTCTATTAATATATCTGTTGTCCAAACCCTTCTGCTGAAACGTGAAGAGGAAAAAATCCAACTACGATTGCCTATTAAATCACTCAAATACATCCTGGTAAACATTTTAAAATAACATAGCAAAGAAAAGGAAAATTCTGCCTTTCCCTGTATGTTATGAAAACATACTTGAAAACTAATGAAAAAAAGTGCAAGACTTAAAAAAAATAATATGTGACATTCACTATTCACATGAAATTGCTGAGGTTTGGAAATACTGTTCTCACCTTACGCCATCAGACTTACTCACACAAGCTTATCCACAAATTGATGAATGCATTAAGAAGCGTGAACCAGATTATTATCTGAGTAAAGCAAACTACTTGAACAAAGACTGAAGTATTTAGGGAACAGATCAGTAATTTGTAATCAACTTGTCAGCAGTTCTAAACTAGAACCTTTAGCTCAGAGAAAAATGCACATCAAGCCAAGAAAACCTCTGTGCAGCTTTATAGATATCTGTGTATTATTTATTATTCTTTAGCATGTGAAATTAGAA
>VYZP01006531.1:5021-52100 GCA_013400635.1 Hypocryptadius cinnamomeus
ATAAAGTTCTGGAATGGTCTGCCTGGAGAGGTAGTGGAATCACCATCCCTGGAAGTGTTCCAAAAACACGTGGATGTGTCACTTGGAGACATGGTTTAGTGGTGGGCTTGGCAATGATTGGATTTGCTCATCTTAATCCAAGCTGAAGCAATTCTGTGGTTCTATGGTCTACTTCTCAACGTTGTTGAGACCATAATAAAGTCTTAATTTTCCTAGTGTTTGTGTTAACACTAACCCTTGCAATCTGTGAGAGTGCATGAAGATTCAGGGGCTGGAACTATGGGAGGATAGGAAGAGTCCGCTTTGCTTCAGCATTAGGAACATTTGGTTTTTGACAGTACTGAAATTGGTAATTATAGCCTGTCTTGATTTTTTTTTTTTTTACTCATTAAACTAATTTCTTAATTCCTAGAAAATGCATTCTGTCTTTGAGATTCTGCACTATATTTTTTATAACAACAAAGTGACTGAATAGCTGCTTTAATATCAAGTTTTGACTTTAATTATGGAATTGTATGTAGTTCTTGCAAAATAATTAAAACTGTTCCAGAGCAGTAGGGTGAAGGAGAGTTCTGGATCTGATCACAATCACCAAAATTTAGGCCTTTTCCTTTCAACTTTGCTTATCAGAAAAGCTTTTATTTTCCAGGAGGGAAGCTTCCACACAGTTTTCTGTATGGATTTCTCTATGGATTTGTGTATGAATTTTAGTATGCTGTGATGCTATGTTTGTGTTTGAAGGATTAGCCTGATGAGAAGGTGGGAATGGTGGCTGAAGCCAGTGAGCCCTCCTGGAAGATCAGGTGAAGGCTTCAGTTAAAAACTTGGTGTTTTCCTTCTGAACACAAATGTTTGCCAAGCTGGAGTGAATACTTGGGGTCAGCTTCGGTCTTCGAAGCAAAAATGGAGTTGTGAGGTCTGAAATAGCACTTGGAGGATAAAAAAAGATTATGGGAACTTTGGTCAGGGTGTTGTTATGAGCATGTCCTTCTCTGTCTTGGTGTAATTCCTTTTACAAGCAAATATGTGTTCCTTCCAGCCTTTTGGACTTGGTTGTTCTTCCTCAGCATGACAAAGATGGTGGATTTGCTCTGAAGAACTATTTCCATAGTTGGAAGCCACTTGTAAAATTGTCCCTGTGTCTTTCTGTTACAACTTCTTTGGTTTTCTGTTTTGTTTTGTAGACACAGATGAGGACACGGTGAAAAGATGTTTTGCCACGTTTGAAGAGAAATTCTTCCAAACCTGTGAGAAAGAACTGGCCAAAATCAACATTTTCTATTCAGGTAAGGTGCTTATTTTGTGTGTATTTGTGGAAAATTCAACAACAGAAAAAAGGCCTGAAGGTCCCAAACTTTCAGGATAACCACAGTGGTGATGCAGGTCTACCATCAGGTAATTAGAGGGTGGGTTTGTGTGGAAAACTGCTCTGGTTTAATCACAGATCTGGAGCTCAACCCTGGTATTAACGTGGCTAACCCTGGCTGGAGGGAGAATGAATGGCAGGTGATTTCATTTCTTTGAGCTTTCAAGGTATCCTGCTGGACTTTATGGAGATGCTCTTCAAACTAAAGGGCACAGACTTTTTCTTTTTTTTTTTTTTTTCATGACAATCTCCTGGCCATGTTTTAGGTGTGCTGACCTTCCTAGCTGGTGTTTCCTGAGCTTCAGCAGGAACAGCTCTTGTGGGCTTGCCTGTGTGTGGTAGCTTGATCATCTTGATGGTTCCAACAAGTTTTTAAACACTGAGCTCTCACTGAAACCCCTGCAGCTTTCTGGAGTACAAAAGCCAGGAGCAATTGCCATGGGCTGTGTATTTTGAATAAAAATGTTCTGATGGTAAGAGTGGGGATTTCTAGGTGTCATATACCATGTGCTAGTTTTTGTTGTTAACTCTGAAAAAGTTGCCTTCCCATCCTGTGTTTTGAAAACAACTTTAGAACGGGTTAATTGGAAATTCACGGTGTAAAATTGCTACAAAAGGCTTGGTGTGCTCTGGCTCCTCCTGCCATTACACTTCAGATGATTTTCAGCCTCTTTTGGTGAGGTTTAAAATGGGGTTTCAACTCGAAAAGCATTTAAATGTAGATACAGCAGTGCATTGGCTTCCTCTTAACATGTTGATTTATTAACTTAGTGATATAAACAGGATTTGCACCACAATATGGTAGCCTTTTTTAGTTTTGATTTTAATCTGATAACAGAGGCACAGCTGAATTGTGCAAAAATATTTTCATAACCATTGGGTGATGACTTTATTGCTGGCTCTTTTACTGCCAGCCAGGATCTGGGTTGTGAACTTGAGGATAGCTGAAAGCATGATGGATGTGGTGGCTGAGCACTGCAGCTTCCCTCTGTTCAGCTTCCATCTAGGGAAGTAAATCTCCTTGGGGCTGGCTGTGCCTGCTCTCCCAGCTCCCTGGAGCAGTGTGGGTGTCAGGACAAGAGGCAGTTTTTAGGTAAAACTGATATTTTTTATTAGGTCAGCTGGGTTTTACGCTTTGTAGGTATTTTTCTGCACACAGTTCATATGTACCTAACTCAAAGCACTGCTCTGTGTTGTTTCCCTGGGAGATCTTGTGCTTCTATCCCAGATCTGAGGGTTTTATGCTCAGAAACTTCCTTTCTGAGCTGTATCGGATCCTGTGCACTGGGAGCTAGATTCTGTGCAGGAAGTTCTGTCAATTTAGATGCACAATACAGATTATAATTTCCCCTAATAAGGACCTGCTGCCACACGTGCACCCACATATACGCAGCCTTTCCAGCATCGTTTAAAATGGCATTAATAGCATAGGGTAGGGTTGTTGTTTTTCCCCAGCTAGCTGTCATTTCAAAAAGTTCTAGGAGAGAATACATGTAATTTGAAAATCTCCTGTGATAAGATTAAAATAAGTCTTTTATTTGCAGAAGAGCATGTGACTTTCATAGAATGGAAGCCCTGTTATTAGGGTTATTAGCATTGAGCTGCGGCAAGAAATGTTCCATCAGTGGTTCCTACTCTCGATCCTGTCAGAAATTTGTCATGTTGGACCCTGTTGTAACTCCAGGCATGTGTTGGCTTGGATTATGACCTGGCACATCCTATTTATTATAGGTTTATTATACAGCATATTACACCCCTGTCTTTACTACAGTAAACATGGCTCATTTTTCAAGAAAATAAAATTTTCTGTTGATCACTGCTTCATTTCCTCATCATCTTTCCCTAGGCTGAAGGCTCCTCAGTGAGCATCACCCACAGCACAAATAACCTCATCCTTTTGGGGTGGCCTGGTCCTGAACCCCAGTTCCTCCATGGAGCCCTCAGAGCTGGAGTGGCTGCTGCAAACAAAAGGCTTTCTTTGCCCTTCCTTGTGTGCTCCCCTCAGACATTCCCTTAATTCCCCAGCCCATCATCCCAGCTCAGTGGAAAGGAAAACTGCCATTATTTAAATCAGATTTGATTTAAAAATCTGCAATTTTTTTGACTGTGCTCAAGAAGATCCACCCCAACTGAAAGACAGAAGAATTGCAGTAAAATTTTCAGATGGTTCCAGCAGAGGAATGCCTAGTAAATGCCTACACTCTTTTTACTAATAGTTCTAATTTATTAGAATTATTTTACTTATAGAAATAAAACAAAAGTAGAAAACAACTGTATAAAACCCTACACAACAATTTACAAAAGTTACAAAGCTGGCCTGAAGCACATTTACAGCACTGAAGAGACTGATAAGAGACTAAATAAGCCAAGATACAACTCACAAAAGAAGACTTTCTAAGTTTATCATCTCTTTTAGAACAACAAGAGGTTTTATTGTTTAATATTATTCTTTTTTTAAGACTAGTAAATACTTTACCTATAAAATAAACAGGTTTTTTCCACTTTTCTCCAAAGAAGTATTTTTCCTGAGCCAATTAAGAAAAAACCTGATTAACTCTACATTTGAAAAAACCCCTTCAGAGGTTCTCACCCAAATTTACCCTAAACCAAAACACTATTCAAGTGCTAAATTTTATCTGTGGCCAGTTTTGGTTTGTGTTTGGGATTTTCTAGATGACAGGTTTGTTATATTTTAAATCACAATCATGAGGATTTGGCCAAACAGTAGCCAACAACATTTCCGTGGTTAATTTAGGAATTGTAATTTGTAGGAAACCCTGGCTTTAAATTGGGAAGCAAAATATTGACCATAATATGTACAAGTAGGGAAGGGAAGGAATGCTAAAACTAAAATATGTAGCTGGCAGGAGGTTCAGGCTGTTGATCACCTCCTGTCTGGTGGAACAGGCTTTGATCACACCCATGCCCACGTAAATTGGAATCTGGAGGGAAATTTTCCTGGTTCTTTGGTGCAACAGTCTTTTTTCCATCATACTTATGTGTGAACTTTCATTTAAACTTGGAAAATGAAGTAAAAAACCAGCTTGGAGCTGCATAGTTGAGGTGATAACTCTTTAGGCTCTTTTAGTCAGGATTTTAGCAGCATTTTTTGGGCCAAGCTGCTGCTTTATGGTAAGCACTTTTGTTGAAGTCTGCCACTATTGGCTTTGGATTTCTTGTTAGTCTTGGCCGTGAAATTACACTTGAGCTGAGGGCTCTGTGGGCATCAGGTCATGCAAAATGCTGCAACACAAGAGTGGTTCCAGTTTCTAAGCTTTTTTTAAACTCTTTTGAACGACATATTTTTTAAAGTCACTTTTCAGAATGTTAAACTAGTGATAGACAGTGCTAAATTAGTGATAGTGGTATATGACACTTCAATGATTTTGGAGTACACTGCAAACTGAGAAATTAATTTCTATTCTGCTTTGCTGTTTCCCTGGGCAATTCCCTAGGAGGTTTTCAGAACAGCAGCATATTTTGTTTTGTTTTGTTTCTGCATTGAGTCTCGATGGTAAAAAAAGTCATAAGATTTTTAATAAGATTTTTTTTTTAATAAGATGAAATAATTTGTGGATGGGATAACTAGAGTCAGTGCAGGAGAGAGAAGGTGGTGACAGGATGGCTGTTTCTCAGGAGGGGCATTTTTTATGGATAGCTGCAGTCATAAATATTTCAAGGCATCATATTTTCTTTAAATGTGGTGTTATTAGGCTGATGTATGTTAGGGTTTTTCTGGACATAGGGACAATGGAACAGTGCTTTCAATTGAAAATATTAATTTAAACTCTTCTGTATCTACTGATTTGATTTAAAGGAAATTTCAGTGTATCACAGATGGTTTAATAAATGTTTTCAATATAGAGAGTGAACTTCTGAGCTTTATTTATATGAAGGCTTTTGATTTGAGCAGATATCTGTTCCTTCTTCCCAAGGGAGTTCCCAAAGTGGGGAGGGATTATGGTTTTAGCAGTCTGATCTTGTTGTGGTAAATATTATGTGGTTGTAGGTTGTGGGCAGACAGTTCTCACTGTGGGGCTGCATTGCCTCTGTTTGCTGGAGCCCTTGCAGCTGTGGAAGTTGTCAGAGAGGAGTTGCTCTTTCCTGTATTTTAAATCTTCTTCCTTTATTAAAGTTTATAAACAAGAAATCTAGAGTTTCAGACTCCTCTGTACTCAGTTTCCTATATTGATCCCCATTTTCTGTTTGGGAAGGCATTCTCCTTCTGGCAAATACCTTATGCACTGTAAAATTATTTACAGAGTAGTTTTGCTCTTAAAATTAAGCAGAATTGAGTTAGACAAAGGAAAAGGAAGAGTAAATCAGAGTAAATCTGAATGGGGAGCAATTGAGAATTATCATTGAGTTATGTAAGATGCTAATGAAGAGAATTATATTGACATCCGGGAGGCTGTTGAGGCACAGCCCTCTTTGTGTAGTAGAGGGACCTTGTGGTTTGATGTGCGGTGCTGGGTTTCCTGCTGGGTGGAGGTGGCTCCAACACTGTGAACCTGGTCAGCATCTTCCTGGCCAACACCAATACCCGTGGTCTGTGACCCTGCTTATCAACAGAGATGCCAAAGCTGTGACTGAAGCTTAGCAGGGAAAAAAAGCCTGGAATGAACCAATTATACAGAACAAAGAGAATGATAACGGTCTTAACTGTGCTGGTTTTAGCTTCAAAAGGTTGTTATTTAGCCAAAAATATTGTTTTCTGAGAGTACATAAAGCAGCATGTCTAAAGGAACACCTTCTTCATACTTGAGGTGTGAGGAAGAGAGAGAGACTCGTTCTGAAAACACATAAAAATGACATTTAAGTGCAGGCTGATGGCCTCTTTAACCAGTAAATAACGAGGCAATGCTTCTAAAGTGAGGAAAAGAGGGATAAATTATTGCAGCAGATCATGTACAGCAGCCAGCAGTGTTGTAACTCCTGATCAAAGCAGAGCTGTGTTTGTCTGTCGCTGGGAGCTTGGCAGAGGGGCCGTGCTGCTCTCTGAGCAACAAAATTCAGTGTCACATTTGAAGTGTGGGATTTGTCTTCTTTGATTTCCCGACTGTCACATGAAAAGATAGTAAACACGTAGTCAGTAGTGGGTGCACAGATCTGAAAAACGCTTTGCTTACTCACTGTCATGTTTCATAATATTGTCTAACAGGATTTTTCTCTAATGATCCTGGTGCACTTGATTTATGTGGGAAAGAGGAGCAGTTTTTCTGTTGTGTTCAGAGTAGATGTGTGGTCAGTGCTTTGGTATTTGGATGAGACCCTAAATTAAGCAGAATTAATTTAGGGTCCAGCCAGTGTGGGCACACCTGCCCCACTGTCCTTGTGCTGGTTTGCAGTCCCTAGGTACAGACTGGGCCTCTTCCATCCCTAACAGGTATTTGTGTGGTGCTGGACTGAGTATCCTCTAGAAATCAAAGCTGGGATGGAAGCTGAGAGGTCTCAGTTCCTGGCTAATGCTGCTTTAGTCTGTGCTGAAGTGACAGCCCCTTGATTTTGACCCTATTAATTTTTTTTTTTTTTTTTTTTTTTTTTTTTTTTTTTTTTTTTTTTGAGAACTTGCATGCTTTGCGTAGGTTTAATGAGGAAAGCTTTCTCTTTTTCTCTGCCCCTGTGAGACCACATCTGGAATTCTGCATCCAGGTCTGGGGCTCACAGCACAACAAGGACATGGCCCCATTAGAGTTGGTCCAGAGGACTGGAGCTCCTCTGCTCAGACAGCCTGGGAGAGCTGGGGGTGTTCAGCCTGGAGAAGAGAAGGCTCCAGGGATCCCTTACAGCCCCTTCCTGTGCCTAAAGGACCCGAGAGAGCTGGAGGGGAACTTGGGACAAGGGCTTGGAGTGCCAGGACAAGGGGGAATGGCTTCACGCTGACAGAGGGCAGGTTTGAATTAGACATTAAAAAGAAATTCTTCCTTGTGAGGGTGCTAAGACCCTGGCACAGGTTTGCCCAGGGAAGCCGTGGCTGCCCAATCCCTGGAGGCGTTCAAGGCCATGTTGGACAAGGAACATGTGGGAGGTGTCCTTGCCCATGGCAGGAGGTTGAAATGAGATGGCCTTTAACCCAAGGCAGTCTGGGATTCCATCGTGTGAAAAGAGCGGTTGAGTTTACCGTGTGAAGGGGGCAGGCCATGCAGTATGGCGCATTTCACCCACAGGCACGTCACTTGGTTTCTGGGGTGTTTTCGGGGCTGGCTGGGCCGTGTGTGACCCTCCCAGGTGACATTTCCCTCTCCCTGCCCACAGAGAAGCTTGCGGAAGCGCAGCGCAGGTTCACCACGCTCCGCACCGAGCTGCAATCCACCTTGGATGCGCAGAAGGAGGCCAGCGGGGTCTCCACGCTGCAGCGGCGTCGAAAGCCTGTCTTCCACCTGTCCCACGAGGAGCGGGTCCAGCACAGGAACATCCGAGACCTGAAATTGGCCTTCAGCGAGCTCTACCTCAGCCTCATCCTGCTGCAGAACTATCAGGTACCTGCCACGAGCGGCGCTTCCGCAGAGCGCTGTGTGTAGACGTCTCTGTGCTTTGTGTGTCCTTTGATGCCTCAGGTTGAGCTTTTATATTTTTCACATTCTGTGCTGCCTCATTGTGTGGGTCTGGGCTTCATATGAGGGGATGGTGAGCTCTCTACACAGAGCAGGGAGACAAAACAATTCCTTCTCTAGCTGGGGACCAAAGACAAATGATCCAAATCTCAGGCCCAAGAGCACAAACAACGTGGGCTGAAGAGAGAACAAGAAGGATGGGACTGCATGGGATAAAGCTGTAATTGGACAATTAACTCCAATTGAGTTAATTGGACCAGAACTTATAAAAGTGTGAGACCCAGTGACCAGTGGTCCATTTTGTGACCATTTTGGGTTCATCTTGGGTGTAGCCCTGGCTGGGCTCTTGTGCTGCCCAAGGTGGATCCATTGAGGCCTTGTAATAAATCCCTACTTTATTCTTTATCTAGTCTCTGTTCTAGGTCAGCCTTGACAAGGCATCACCTTGAGTTGCCTCACTCAGTTTTTCATTTATTTCTTCCTTTTTGGGGGGATGCTAAACACTTCTAAAGAAAAGGCAGGTAGCAGTGTACACCTGGTTTCTTTTAACTGAGCTAGAAGTGCTAAGGTGACCTGCAGAAGGACTTTTCCTTCTTCCTTTTCTGGGCTGGCCGACCCCAGCACCTTTGTCCAGGCAGGACCTCTTCCTTCTGTAGTGTGTTGTTCTATGCAGGGCAGATTGGGGAAGAAGCTCTTTAATCTTATATTTGTCCTGAAACTTGAAATCCCAATGTTCTGTTTCCTCTTGGCGTTACCATGGTAGTGGCTGTGACCTTGCTGTATCAGAATTTCTTGCTAAAACATCAATTTAAAAAAATATATATTTTGATTTCTGCAGGATACAGGCTCATTTGCCTTGAGGTATGAAAACATACGAATCTTTAGTTGTACTTGGATTTTTGGCTTGGTTGCAGATGCTGATCTTGTTCCAAAAATTGAAATAAAAATCTGAAACTGTTAATATATTTTTGGCTGGGCTACCTCTTCTGGAGTTAAATGCTCTGAAATGCGTTTAAGTGTTTTACTGTGAGGGGCTCTAGCTTGTTAATTAAGAATGTTGGAGCTTAAATTGACTACATGTTTATTTAGATCTTTGACAGATCTTTACTGCAGAATTTTACTAAACAAAATTCAGTCAGAATGAATTGAATACCACTCTGCTGTATGGACAGAACTTAGTCTCCCAAAATTCTGAGTATTTGTACGTCTGCTACAGTGATGTTATCTTTGAGCATGTGTCTGGAAACTCTGAGTTTCTTAATAAGGTGTTTTAACTATTAGTGGTAGTTTCTAGTGCAAATTCCTGGGAAAGGTGGAGTATCTGTATCTTTTTAGGAATGGAGTGAAGCAGCATCACCTGCTGTGATTTCTTCCCTTACATTTATTTTCTCTTTTAACAGAAGACAGCTATACTTTTAATTGCAAAAAATCAATTCTGAGGCTTGATGAAGAATTTAAATACGGGCTAACATTGATCATTCCTTTGGGAAATCTTTTCCTGCTATTCCTCAGTGAAGAAAGACAGGTTGCACACTGATATTTTTGCTTTTTGCTTCCATGAGTCCAGACCCACTGTAAGTCTACTAAATATTGGTCTAAACCCCATCTGGTTTTGGTAGCTTTCACACTTTGCAGAGGCAGCAGAGCTGCTTTCTACAACATAACTCCAGAGAGAGAATGAGAAAAATTCTTTCAAATTGGTATCAAAGTTGAGGACAAGGAATACAAACACGAAAGCAGACATAAAACTAAATCCCAGAGTACTACTGTTGTTAATCACTCTTGAGCTTAGAATATAACAATGAGGAATATTCAAGCTCTTGCAGTTTTGGAGAGAAGAAAAAACAATAACTTGGTGGGAGGATGATGTACCTGAGCCCTTCATGTAGGAGATAAAAAAATGAAATCAACAGCAGCATTATAAATATCAAACTGGCTTTGATGAAATGCTGATGCTTTGAGTTGGGTTACAGAGGAAGGAAAATCCACCTGAAGCAAATTCCTCAGTCTCTTAGGGGTGAACCAATGCATTCATTCCTGAGGTACACAAACCAAACGTCAAATGAAGCTATGAGCAGTCTCCAGGGCAGCTCTTGCATGTTTAAGTGATTAAACTTCTGATAAAATTAATTTAAACGTACCAGCAATGTATTATTCTAGAGTCTGTATGTACATTAAAAAATCTATCTATTTGAAATGCTGTGTTTTAGGACAAACAAATGCTGAGAAATTAAGCATATAAGATTTAGTTACTTATTCTGTATATAATATTGTGCATTTATGGGGTGAATAATAGAGGCTGAACCAGTTTTATTAAATTGCTGGTGCATTTCCTGATATATATGAGCAAAGATTTTTTGAGTCCCCTGTTTGATTCTACTTGATGTTGCATTATATTATTTCCTAAGTTGCACTGTTTCTTGTTTGTGGAGGCTGTTTGGTTGTTGTGGGGTTTTTTTGTTTTGTTTTGTTTTTTGGGGTTTTGGGTTGGTTTTTTTTTGGATTTGTTTTTTGTTTGGTTTTTTTTTTTTTTTTTGGGTTGGGTTTTTGTTTTTGTTTTCACAAAATGCAGCAGAAATGGAGGTCAGGCTTGGAGAAGGCCCCTTGCCAAGTAAAAGCAGCAAGAATAGCAAAATATCAGACTGCATAAATGATTGTTCTGTTCCACGGTCCCATCACTGTGTGTTCCTTGTCAGAAACATCACTGTGACCAACGCTTTTATCGTGCACTTTGAGATTGCAGAATTTTTGCAGCCAGAGGATGAAATGCCACTGGAGAGGTTTTAGGGTGTCTGGTATAAACATATCTCAACCAGCCAGGGCACCCCAGATTTAGGCTGGTGTTGTACCCATGGCAGATGAAGGGATGTTATTTCAGGCCACAGAAAGGTCCCTGACCAAAATCATCCTTTTGTTGCAGTTTTTTATGTGAAATTTCTACTCTCCTTGGGGTGGAATACTGGCTTTTCCAATAGAAAGTAATTAAAGTCTCTTGTCTGCAATAAGGCAGGTCAGTAATGCTTTGGCTTCCTGCTCCTGTCTCCCCAGCCTCCTTTCCCACCTAGATGGGAGGGTCTGGCATTAAATCACTATAAGCATAATTACATTGAAAATAATTTCACTGAGTAGCTGGTGTCTCTCCCCAAGGCATTAGATTTTGCTGTTTTCTCTGGTTTTCTTTCCAAGCTGCTCTCTAAGTTTTTTTCAGAAGTGAGTATTGCCACAGTCTCTCTGTGTTTCTGCTGTTGTTTGAATGAAACGTTGAGTTTTTAGGCAGCACTTCTTGCACAATGAAATGCAGGATTGCAAATACATCATGCCACAGAAATTGCTGCTGTGTGATGAGGTCTGCCTGTCTTAGGTACTGTGCACAGGTGTTGAATCAGGGATCACCTATAACTTGGAAATCAACAGTTGTTTCTTGTTTTAAGCATTGTGTGCTTGTCTCTACAGACTGGAGAGTTGCATCTCCCACATCTGCAAGCCTAAGCTGGTTTTGCAGTCATTGTGCAACATACTTTGTGAAAAAACATGCTGCTGTGGGGATACACTTGTCTGGATTTAATCTGCAGCACTGGCAACTCTTATACAAAGATTTCCCTTCTATAATGAATTTAACTGGAGAACTTGATTTGAAGCCAATGTCAAGTTTAAAGAAGTCAGTAGCTCAGATTTTTCAGGAGGGAAAACCCCTTAAGGGCTACTTGTCTTCAAGGTAGCATCGGGTCACTTCTTGCATAAAGGAGGAAGGTGGAAATGATCTGGCTTTTCAGGAAATAAAAAGCTTTAGGTAGCTCCCTTTTTATGCCACTTCTAAAATTTTATTTTCTAGGATTATATGTTCCTTATAATAAAGTAAGAACTCAGAAACTTCCTGACAATAAACACAATCATTTTGATTCTTATTAACGATTCCTTTCTTGCTAGCACTGGGGAGAGAACCATTTCTTTGTCTTAGGAGATGGCTGTGGTTTAAGAGATGGCTGGGGTTTAAAAGCCACCACGTTCTTTCCCTTGTCTGCAGAACCTGAACTTCACTGGCTTCCGCAAGATCCTAAAGAAGCATGACAAGAACCTGGAGACGGCACGGGGGGCGGAGTGGAGGGTGGCCGAGGTGGAGGTGGCTCCCTTCTACACCTGCAAGAAGATCAACCAGCTTATCTCTGAAACAGAGGTGAAGAGGCTGGCCTGGGCAGTGCCAAAAATCTCCCAAAAATGGGGTTTTGGTCACTGCTGGTTGCTGGAAGTGTTTATGCACGGGTTGGATGGAGCTCTGAGCAAACTTGTTCTAGTGGAAAGTGCCCCTGCCCATGGCAGAGGGCTGGAACAAGATCTTTAGGTCCCTTCCAACCCAAACTGTTCTATGACACTGTAATTCCCATAGTGTTTTGCCCTCTCTATAGCTTGTATTTACCACCAAGATGGGTAATAATTGATTTTGAAATGCCATTGACTTCTGGCACTGCTTACATCAGTATGGGTATGTTCTCTTCAAGTGGGAACTTTTCCCTTGGCAAAGCCTAGTGCAGCTTTAACTTCTGCCTTGAAGGAGCTTGGTGCAGCATGGTGAGCTTTTCACATCTTTGTATTAAAAGAATACTGGGCCAGGGCTCACCTCTAACGTGGAAACCAACCTTTAGTTTTGGTTTGACCACGTGCTCATCATCCAGATGACCTTCAGTGTATCTTTGTCTCCTCAGGAAGTGGTGACCAATGAGTTGGAAGATGGAGACAGACAGAAGGCAATGAAACGTCTGCGTGTTCCACCCTTAGGAGCAGCTCAGGTGAGACATAGGGGTTGTGGAGCAAAGCTGTTCCTCCAACTTGTCAAGGTGCCAAATCAGATTCAACATCTGAAGGAGACAGTGGAAATAATTGATGTGAGCGTGCTTGGGGCAGGGGCAGATAATCTGCTTTAGTTCCGGAAGGTTTGGAAATAGGTTACTGCTCCTAATGCATGCAGACAAGGTAATGAAGGGAGGAGATAAATGGTAAAAGGAAATTTGTGCTAATACAAGCAATATGCTTAGTGTTTGTGTGGTCTGGAATATTTTTCAGGGGCAACTGAGACTCCTAAGCTCTGTTTCAACATGGCAAGAATATTACACAGCATTTTCAGTTTAAAAAAACCTCACTTCAAAAGCAGGAGTACGATCAGGGATCAGGAGCTTGTGTTTGTGATTTTAAGTTGGTTCTGCAAACTAATCTGACTGTGCTGATAACCTGTTTACCTCACCTTAATTCTGCTGTGGCTTTGTTCGCAGCCTGTACCAGCCTGGACTACATTCAGGGTTGGATTGTTCTGCGGGTTGTTCATTGCACTGAACGTCACTGTCATACTTTCAGGTAGGTGTCCTGCCACGCCTGGGTTTGAGTGGATTCTCCTCACTTAGGGAGGGCCTGGGCCTGGATGTCCTGGGTTAAATGAGAGCCATATCACATTGGTGTGAACTACTCGTTCTGCTCAGCAGTAGGTTGTGTTTTTTCTCATGTTGTATATGTCAGTGTTGAAGACAAAAATCCTTTTCTTCTGGTTTCCTCCTTATTTTTGGAGGGATATTCTGAGGGTGCAACATCTATGTGTAAAAACAGATTTTTGTTATCATTCTGGGAACACACAGCCCATGCCCACCTTGAGACAGGTGCTTGTAGAACTTGAGCTTTGCATGGTGTCGACTCCCTAAAGAAAAGACCACCAGACACAGAGCCATGTGACGAGATGCCACTCGGGATGGAAATTAGGAACTCGTGGAAATTCCTAGGATTTCAATGCCTGGAGTCTGCTAATGGAATTAATTGACTTTTTCTTATTGGCAGTAGTTGGCAAGATTGTTAAAAGCTACAATTAATGGGTGCATCTCTCAGGCCCTGGCTTTATTCTGCCTTCTGAGTTTGGCCCCTGATTAGAGTAGTACTGCAGATCCAGACACAGAGCTTAATCACAAGCGGCTTTACTAATTGTGTGTGTGATTTCTGGAGTGTTGTAACTTGTTTAAACAGTACAAAGGAAAAGGCTTAACAAATCAACTTAGGAGCACTTGCATTAGGGAAAGCCCATGTCTGTGTTTTTATGACTTAAAAGAATTTTTAATTGGATGTTTCTGTAATTGGATCCAGCCATCTCTTGGGATAAAATGCCTCTGTTTGAGGAGCTGTTTGCGGTGTTTCCCATTTGGTCTTCCCGTGGTAGAGGCATGAAGTTGACCCATCTGCATGAAGGCACTGTTTAATGTGTAGAAACTGTTCTTTATTCGTAATTTCTGTTACTTAAATGTTTGATCTCTGTGTGAGATGCAAAATGATTGAAGCCAGTTGTGTTTGCTTTCCCTCTCAGTGCTAAGAATGAAAAAGTGAGGCAGTTGTGAGAAGGAATTCATAAAAATTATTATGAACACCTAGAGCAGGTGTTACTTACCCAGTGTGGGTAACAGGTGTGTTGTATCAGCAGGCATGATCTGATAGCTGAGCATTGCTGCAGATATTGAGCAAAAATCTAGATTCCAAGTGCAGAGTGGGTGTTTTTAATTGGCCCGTTCTTTGTTAACCTCTCAGCTGCTTTTGCCAAATTGTTTGTGTGATTTGATCAGCTAACATAGGATTTTAGTGTTCTATGTGGAGAATTTTGTGAAACAGCAGCAGAACATGGCTTCTGCCAGTAACCCAGTGCTGTATTGCCTGATTTGAAAACTACAGCAGCAGCATTTTACAGAGATGAGTTCATCACCACTTGGGGTCTGTTAAAGGCTGCAAAGCTGCAAGTGGATCCCAGGAGGGTGTCACCCTAAAGAGGACAAATTCTGAGGGTTCACTGTTTCTGTATGGCTAGGTGCCAAGCTAGTGTGTGCGTGAGGTTGGAATTTCACAGAAGTGTGCATTCATTTTATTAGCCAGAAACCTGCAAGGTTTCATGCAAAATCTCAAGCCCTTACAGTGGTCCTGCTCTTGTTTGAGAATTAGGCTGCCATTAGACTTGTCACCAGGGATATTTTCACTTCTTAATCAGTATTTTTGGGGCTACTCTGCCCTGATTGCAGTTTTGACCAGATGACCCATTGTGGTTCCTTCCACTCTTACCCATTTTGTAATTTCCCTTGGTTTTCAGGTAAAAATTTGAAAATCTTTCTTTACGATTCCACATTTAAGACTAATTTCTTTCAGCTTTTTTGAGGGTGTGTAACTTCTGTCCAAAAGTTGACTCTGTTTTACCTGAATCCAAGAGTCTAAAGTTTTAAATCTGTAGCAGTTCTGGAGTAATTTTTAATGCACAGCTTTTTCTCTGTAAGTTATGTAGTATAAAGTGTAGATGCTGAACACATGAAATTCCCTATGGATTTGCTTTCTCTTTTTAAGAAAAAGTTTGAAAAACTTGGGGCTGTAATTTAGGCAGGTCTGTGGGAATAAATTCTCAGCCTCAGTTCTGTAAAGTGCAGGTTCTTTCTTTTACCCCTCTTAGAAAGCACATGAGTGAGAAACTCTCAGTGAAACTAAAACTGAGGATTGAATAACTTTATTTTATTTATGTTTTTCTTATCAAACCTGTGCCTAGTGACCAGTTCTTTGCAAAGAGGTTTGTGCTGGAGAAAGCTGCTGCTGTATAAGGCTGTTCATTGTTTGAAATGAAGCATATTTGTTTCCAAACCCCTGAAAACTGAACAAAGGAAGCAACAGGCTTTCCAGCACTGCTGCCTTGTGCTGGGATTTCTGTTTGGGTGGGGCTGGGTGTTGTAATGCTGATCATGAATATGTATTGCATTACCATTGTACTGAGTCCGGTGATTAGAAGGGTTGAGCATTGTTTTAAATGCTGTAAATGGTTCCTCTTGGTTTTGTGGGGAGCCGAAGTGTTTGTGTATCTGTCTGTTGGGATTTCATCTCTATTAAAGCAGAATATTTAAGTGCCTCTAGTCAGACTTATGCTGGAGCTGTCCCTTGTGCCTGCAGTGTGAGGCAGGGACGCTGCTAGTGACTCGATTACAGCAGCTGGAAAGGGAATTTTCCCCAGAATACTCCTGTATCCTCTGGCAGGCTAGGCAAAAAGTCCTCCACTTGCTGGAACATGCAGTTGTGTACACGTGTACCCTGTTTTCTCAGGGTACAGCCAAACATCTGAGATCCAGGACAAGGCCTTGCTTTGTGACAAGACCTCTGCTATCCCTAAAATTCTTTCTCTCTTTTTTTTTTTTTTTTTTTTGTCTTTGCTAGGTGTGGCTTTTATAGATGGACCAAATGTGTGGCCACTGGTGAGAATCTATCGAGGTGGCTTTCTCCTGATAGAATTCCTTTTTCTCCTGGGTATCAACACATATGGCTGGAGACAGGCTGGAGTCAACCACGTCCTCATCTTCGAGCTCAACCCTCGCAGCAACTTGTCCCATCAACATCTCTTTGAGGTGAACAGGAGGGATTTTAGAGTGGCTGAGCTATGCTGAGGATCAGCAGGATAAATCCTGCACCGTTTCCTGGCAAGGACTCCTAATACAATTAGAAGAGGAAGTTGCTGAAGTCTGATTAGATTACAGGATTGAGCACTGCTCTCCCTTTTCTTCTAATGAGAACACATTGCAGGTTTGGGGGCTGTGTTTTCATTAGGTGTCTGTTTGGTTTGGTTTTTTTTCCTGCAGATTGCTGGTTTTGGGGCTGTTTTTTTCATTAGGTGTCTGTTTGTTTGGGTTTTTTTCCTGCAGATTGCTGGTTTCCTGGGTGTTTTGTGGTGCCTGAGCCTGCTGGCATGTATATATGGTCAATTCACCTACATCCCCATGCAGGTGAACCCACTCATCTTGTATGGCTTCATGTTGCTTTTTCTCATCAACCCTACCAAAACCTTATATTACAAGTCCCGTTTTTGGCTGCTGAAACTATTGGTAAGTGTCAAAGCTGGTTGAAATAAGTAATTGTCTGTTTAAATGCTGTGGCTGAGCAGTAGCTGTGAAGTGTATACAAGTGTCACTAACCCTCAGGAAAGAGGGATGCTGGGGGATGCTTATACCACTGTGATTTATAGAGCAGACCTGATCAGGTGTTGACTGCAGATAGTTTTTGAGGATGAGTTTGCAGAAGCATATTCTGCTTCCTGTACTAGTTGACTTGTTAACCTTCCTGTAGACAGCTGCTTACAAACTTTTGCATGTATGGAAACCCTTGGATGTCTCCCTTGTTTATTCCTTAACCTAGTGAAACAGATTGATTAGAGGTCCAGTGCTCTGAGGCAAGGCTGCATGGATGCTCCTCAGCCCAAACTGGGGTAGTGCCAGCATTGAGAGGGTTCACTGATGGAGAGAGAACCTTTGGAAAAGTTACTGCCTATAAAATTATGTTCATGGGTGGGGTTTTTTCGGTTTGTGCTCTTAAACAAACTCTTTGTTTGAGACCAAGCTCTTTATTTTCCTGTAAGATAAGTCTCGTAAATTCAATGTCAATATATGTGCTGCTTCAGTGTTCCAGTTATAGGTGGGAGCTCTGAAAGAAAGGTTTTCAGACTTGCTGGGTGACTCATGAGTTTCTTCCCAAATGGCTGTTTCACATGCTCTTCCCCACCCTGTGCACCCTTTTAAATTGGCTTTAATCAAGCTGGTTCCCCTGACACCTTCTTCTTGCTAGCACTGCTCTGAGAGCTTTGGGCAGAAGAGGGTTTGGCTGGCTGGTTTTCTTCATAGAATAATTTCAATGCCAATTAAAACAATTAACTTTATCTGGAACACGGCAAAGATGAGACACAGCATCATGCTTTGAGGATGTGCGTGCAGGTATACACACAGTGAATTAACCTCTGTGAGCTCACCTCTGTTATTTGATTTGCTGGCTTGCTGCTATGCCAGCTTCTTCCTTTGTGCCTTCCAGCACTCAGCCATCCCTCACAGAGGTACCTTTAGTCCCAAGCCTCATTAGTCTGACTGCTGTCCCCTGGTGTGAGGGGAAGCACTGGATGTGCTTTAACCACATGAGCAATATCTCAGCTAATTTACCTTAATACCTTACCAGGGTGAGATTCTCAGTCTCCACTGAGCTGTTAGGCTGTTTGCAGCGCCTGCCCTGTCCCAGTGATCTCCAGACTGTGCTGCAGTCTGAGACAAAGTTGTAGGATCTTGGAATAGCCTGAGTTGGAAGGGACCTTAAACATTATTGAGTTTCAACCCCTCTGCCACAGGCAGGGACATTTTCCACAATCTCAGGTTGCTCTGAGCCCTGTCCAGCCTGGCCTTGGACACTTCCAGGGATGGGGCAGCCACAGCTTCTCTGGGCAACCTGTGCCAGGGCCTCACCACCCTCACAGGGAAGAATTTCTTCCTTGTATTTAATCTAAACCTACACTCTTCAGTTTTAAGCCATTCCCCTTTCTCCTGTCACTACATGCCCTTGTAAGCAGTCTCTCCACCAAATCTGAACCATGGAGTATCTCGAGCTGGAAGGGATCCATAAGGTTCACTGAGTACCTTGAGTGTGCAGAGGCCAGTTCATCCCAAGGTCTCCTAGGGGGAAAAAGCTTCATCAAAATGCAAGATCACCTTAATGGTGGGAGATGACATGGTACTTGTGTGCATTATGTGGAAGGAGGAAGGGGAAAGAAGAGGCCAGAGCACATAAAGAGCAGCTTTTATTATGTGTACTTGACCAGCTGGGCGTATTTTATTTCTCCATGCAGCTGCCACCAGCTCTCTGGCTGAAAGGAGGTTTAAATAGTACAAGTCTTAGAACTGTTCTGCTCACACAAAATTATGTTTGGTGAGCATTTTTCTTCATGTGCTTCATACGTTTCATTTCCAGCCAAAACAAAATCTGCCATATCAGGTGCAGCAGAGCATTACTGGCATTTTCAATTTTTCTGGAACCAAATCAGGGGCATGCTTGAGTGTGTTGTAGCATTTCCTCTTGGATCTAGGAGGCTTCCTACCTCCCCTTGTGACCAACATCAACTGCTGGTTGAGGGTGGGATCTCCTGTGCTAATCCCTGAGGGATGGTGAAACATCAGAATTGATCTTCCTCTGAGTGAAAAAGTTATTTAGCCTGTAGTAAAGTCTAATTCCCCTGCTGGGCTCTTCTTTCTTGCCTAAGTGCTTAGGTGAGCATTCTTTGTGCTTTTGCTGCCAGATGAGAAGCCCCTGAGTGCCCTGGTGTGGGCTGGGGAGAGGAGCTCACCAGGAGGAATTGGATCCAAGCCCAGGGAATGTCCCCATGCCCAGGCTCTCTGCAGGAGCTCAGTGGCCACACCAGTGCAGGGAGCCTGTCTGTGAGAGGTGAAAAGCTAGCAAGTGTTCAGCTCAGCTCAGATACCTGGCATCTCAGCACCAATTAAAAATGCAGGGATCAGCACCAGGAAGTCTGTGCTCAGGCTGTGGAACTGCAGATAGAGAATTGCAACTGGTTATTGAAACTGAGGTGCAGCTCTGGTGCTTTATGACTTTATTCTTATCTGGAGGATGTTGCAGACACTTCTCAGCTGGGAAGCAAGGAGCTGGCTGTGGTACCTCCACTGGAACTGGGGGTGCAGCTCCAGCTGTGCCTGGGCAGCAGGCAGAAGCCACAGTGCCTGGCTCATGGCGTTGGGAGAGTTCAGATGGCAGCTCAGGCTCTGGAGGAGGGTTGGCTCAGATGCCAGTGCCAGATATGTCATGGGTCTATCTGTTGACTCCTCCTCAGCTGTAACCTGTAGGTGGAAAACTTCTACTCTCTTAAAAGTTTTATGCTGTCACCTGGCTGTAGCATTCACATTCTCTGAAAAAATTCCTTCGCCCAGGATTTTTCTCCTGGGAAGCTGAGAAGCCTCAGAGAAAAGGAAAACAATTCTTATTTCATTTGCTTCTCCTGTGTTGTGCTCATGTGGAATGTGTTTGGAGATTGTTTACCCACAGGTGATTGTTCCATTGGATTCTGCTGTGAGTTGTTTTCACTCTTTGGCCAATCAGGGCCAAGCTGTGTCAGGACTCTGGAGAGAGTCACGAGTTTTCATTATTATCTTTTTAGCATTAAGTAAGTATCCTTCCTATATTCTTTAGTATAATATAGTATTCTTTAATAAAATATAGTATCATAAAGTAATAAATTAGCCTTCTGAGAACATGGAGTCAGATGCATCATTCGTCCTGCCACGGGAGTCCCTGCAAATTCGATACCTGGCAGTGCTGAAGTATTTCTCCCTAAATTAAATAACAAGAATTTTTTTTTTTAATTATTTTTTTTTCCCCAGGGAGATCTGTCTGTAAAGCTATTTTCACATTTCATTTGCTTAGCTAGTCTTTGTTCATGGACAAAACAATGGTCTATGATGAAAGAGATAAAGACAGTATCAGGGAGTGTTGGGAAAAGGGAGGAAAGAGCTTTTCTAAGGGGAGGCTGGTGTGGTTTTTGACCTCTGTCCTGCAGCTGGGCACCTTTGAAGACAGCCCTCCCTAAATGCTGGCCTTGTTTGACCCTTGGGAATAGGTGCCATCCAGCATGAGCACAGAGCTTTCTGGGTCAAGATCCATATCTGCTTTATGCCACTAACTCTTAATCCCCATTTGGCTTTGAAATTTTAGGAGCAGAGCCTTAAATCTGCATTACAGGCTGATGGGGATGGGTCAGTCCTTTCCTGGCTTTCTGCAGCTGTGTACCCTTCAGGTTAATAAGGAGAGCAGTATAAAAGATCAGTGTTAGCCTGTGCTTTCATTAATTTAAAGGTTCATAAATCCCAGAATGACCGGATGGTGCTGGTGCCGTCTCTGTGAGAAATTGGCCATTAGTAACTACAACTAACTGGGTAGGGAGAGGGGTAATCAAAGGTAATGGAGCAGAAAACTGTCTGCTTTGGAAGGAGCAAAACTGCTCTTCAGGCTTGGAGGGAAGGTGGACTGGGATTGAGGGGGAGTCCAACTAACAGGCAATAAGATTTCCTCTGCCTTTTCTTTCACCCTTTCCCTGCTGGAGGCATTGGCAGACCCAGTAACAATCCTCACTGTCACAACTTCTAACACCAAAGAACAGCTCATGAGTCAAATAAACCAAGGCATGACCAGACTAATGGCTGTGCTGAGGGTCTAAATCCAAATGACATTAAGTGTGAGGGGGAAGGTAAATGTGGAAGATGTCAATAGATACAATGTAAGTGCCTGAAAGAAGGTGCTGATCAAAGTGAGGGGCAATGAGAGAAATGGAGCTGTGTAGAACTCTGGGATTTTCTGGGAAAGAGCTTGGTTAGAGGAGACTGGGCTGTTCTGCCAGTAAAAAACAAGAGGCTGGAGGGGCAAAGGGATAGATGCATACAGGAGGAGGAAAGCAGGAATGTTCTTTGTACTGAAAGTGAGGAGACAATTATCCTTTTTTGTTTGCAGGAGCAAAAGGTCAGCAATAAATCTTCAAGCATTTCTGTTATTTCCATATTTGTTCAGTTCTGTGATGTCCTGTCACTGCATTTGGATGCCTTTGACACAGCCATTAATTATTCCTGCTTTGTTTTTCCTGACAGTTTCGAGTATTCACTGCTCCCTTCCACAAGGTAGGCTTCGCAGATTTCTGGCTGGCTGATCAGCTCAACAGCCTGGTCGTGATACTTATGGATTTGGAATACATGATCTGCTTCTACAGCTTTGAGGTTCAGTGGGAGGACAATGCTGGACTTCTGGCAGATACAGGTAGAGTAATGCTGATGAGCCCTGGGAATGGGGTCAAAATGACCTGAAAAACACTGAGCCAGGCAACTTCTTAATTGTCTATTTTAAAGAGGGTTGTTAATAGTACAGGAAACCAAAATAATTGGCATTTCTTGTAAACGTGGCATTAGTGAGATTCTCCCTTTTCTTACTTCCATCCAGAGAAATGGAATTTCACATCAGTGTTCATTTCCTAATCCAGTCATTTGGCATGATGTCTATATCCATCAAAGAATTTAGACACAGCACTCCTGATTGGAAAGAGAAATCCATTTTTCTGGCATTGTTGTTTTATTTCATAGTAGTTTAACCATGTATTTGCCTTTAGCCTCTTCCTGTTGCTCATCATGAGAATCCTGAGCTTGTTGAGCACAGCTTTCTGTGCTGTCGCCCGGTTCTTACGGGCTCCATTCCGAAGCAAGAGAGGATGGAGAAGCTCCTTAGTGCCACCTCTAACTTGATTTGAGTTGATGCTCAAATCAGCTCTGCCAGGGTTGTCCATGCTCTGCCTTCCCTTATTTTCTAGCCAGAAGGAACACAGTGCTGGAATGTGAATTTTGACTTTGGCCTTCCCAGTGGCAAAACAGTACCTGTCTCTTCACTGTTGACTTTCCATTTTAAGCAATGACTGCTGGTAAATCATATTGTCTGATGGTTTTGACACTTGCTGAGAGAATTTGCTGTATGCTTCAGTAAGGATCAGTGTTCACTTTGTTCTTCCAATCTGTCTGATCTTTCCCTTAATTTTAAAAGACAGTGTTGTGAGCAGCTAAATATTTACTTATTAAAAATAAAATTAAAATACATAAAGCAACTGTGTGCATAACAATTTATCCTCTTCCAATCTGAGCAGTGGAATGATAGCACAGTGTTTTGGGATAAATATCAGCTAATAATGTGTCTCCCTTAGTGTGAATAAGAAACAAATGAATGTTAGGCAGCAGGGTGTTTGGTTTAGATGTGCTGAGACAGCAGAAGAGTATGGAGCTCTTGGGGAGTTCCAGGAAAAGCTGAGGGTTTCCTGGTCATTGCCTTAATAAAAAGAAGGCTTTCAAACATGGAGGAGGGGACACAATGGCATTGTGGTGTGGTTGCTTCTCATCTCAGTTTTTGAAACCAGACTATGCCTTGGCTTTGCTTTTTGAAAAACAAAGCGAAAAACGCCAAACCCAGTCCCATACTGAAATGTGGTTTTTTCCTATTACAATGCACAAGGAAACCGGGTCAAGGACATCCTTGGTGAAGTAGCCTTTTAGAGCTGTCCTGCAGAGTTTCTAAGTGCTCTCCCATTTATGCACAAAAATCCAGTGTCAAAGGCCTTTTGTAATTCCATCCTTAATTTGATTATTCACAGTCCCGCCAACAGTGCTGAGCACGTTTAAAAGTAGATAATTTCTAATCTAGCATGTTGGTTATACTGGCAGGACTGAGGGAGTTAGATGGTGATCTGTCTGGATGTGTTATTGATATCATGTCACCTGAACACCTCCAAGATGGAATATTGAGCTACTTTGGACTTCTTGCTGTTTGTGTGCCTCGCTACCAGCTGTTGATGGGCAATCGTTGCCATAAAGTGATATCGCAGACAGGAAGACAACAGCAGTTCTTAAACTTACTAAATTAATTCTTTGCCTCAACAGCTTCAACTCCTGTTTTTCTTGCAGATAATCAGATTTGTAACAGCTACTCCTACGGAGTGAGAGCAGTTGTCCAGTGCATCCCTGCTTGGTTGCGATTCATCCAGTGCCTGCGTCGTTACCGCGATAACAAACGGGCCTTTCATCTGGTTAACGCTGGAAAATATTCCACCACCTTCTTTGTGGTGACATTTGCAGCCCTCTACAGCACTCACAAAGGTATTGGTAATTTTGGAGAATCCTGTGCAGCTCCTGGGGTTTGATTTTTTTACATGAGAGAAGCTCAGAATCTGGCATCCCATTGAAAGGCGAGTTTCCTTTGTTTTGGCACCTGTGAAACATCACTGGGGAAAGGCAGGGGCCTGTCCAGCTTGTAAAGAGTGTTTTAAGATCTTATTTTAGGTGTTTTTGACATCCCTGGTCTGCTTAGAATTGCACTTAGGGAGCGGGGGAGGGAATTTTTAGGTTTGTCTTTTGAAAGCTGAAATACCTGTCAGGTTTTGCTGTGAAGGAAGGTGAATGGGAGGGAGATAGATGAGGAAAGGGATAGCACAGCAAATACTTCTCCCTTAACATTCATGAATATTTAACCTGGATCATATAAATAATCAGTCCATCATTCCTAAATGTGAAGGCATGTGCACAGTGCCAAAAAAAAATGCTCTCTCTGATTTTCCTGTGTGATTCTATCCATGTTTTTTCAGCAGCTCGTAAGGAGTTGTTTCTAATCCATTTAACTGCAGATTGAGCTTTGATCCCTGAAGTTCCTCATCTCCCTGGAAACGACAATTACTCGATTCTACTCTTGTTCTGAAGGAAAAAGCTTTTAGTTTCTGCACTTCAGGCAGTCGCCCTGCCCTGTCTTTCATTGTTCTGAAGCCTTAAAAGCTGTATTCTTTCATTTGAGAATATCTCCCTTCTATATACCCAGAAATTAGCAACCACACACAGTTGTGAGCAATTACTTAGCCTGTAATATTCCTGTGGTGAGGCAGGGAGAAGTGTTGAAGGCATGATTGTACTTAAACATGCTGGGTTTTTTGGAGGGGTGGCAGGGTTGTTAGAAACCTTCCCGTGGCCAAGAAATGTCTGTTTTGACATAGCTGGGCCCAGAGTCACACTGATGGTGTTTGTCAATGTATTTTAATGGCAGGGAGGGTCAGTGGCCCAAGCTGGCTGAAGGCTGGGATTTGGGCTCTGTATCCAGAGCTGGTGTGGGAGCATCCTCTGGGAGCATCCCCTGTGCATCTCCTCCCTGCTGCCTTGTCCCTGAAGCTCATTCCTGTTTTAACTTGTTTGCTCAGTGACATTCTGCAGCCCTGCAGTCCAGTTAGTCACCACTGCCAGAGCCTGGGATGATTCCCTGGCTCCAGAATCACTGCTTACATCTTCTGTAGCCAGAGCTGCTCTGGGGAGGCTGACTAATGCTTCTGCCTCCCTCTGGAAGGGACACATTGCCAGAGCCTTCAGTTGGGGTGGGCTTGTGTCTTGGTTTGAACAGACAGGTGTCTGCTAAGGATAGATACAGAACAGAAGATAATTAATAATTACTGGCCCATTCAGAGAAGATATTTCCCGGAGGGAGGATTGGTTATGGAAGAGATGAAGAAAACTGCCCAATGAACAGCAGACAACTGCCCCACCTCTAACAGATGGCAAATAGAATACACACATATCCTACAACCCAGGACAGGTTGGAACCAAGAGGAAAACCAGCCTCTGTCAAAAGGTCCTGTTGAAGAGTTTGACCTCTTTCCACTGCCCTTGAAGTTTTTCATCCATGCCGGTGTTGCTACCCCGGTTCTCGTCACTGCCACACGTAACTGGTGTCCCCTTTCCCAGTCTGGCAGGGAGTGGGCTGTAATGAGGTGTTTATGAGCCTTGTTCCAGTTGCTGTGAGACGTTCCTGACTCCCAGCTTTTGTCTGTCCAGTCTTTGTTGGTGTTGTACAAAAAAAAATTTGGAAGCTTCGTGGCCTTTGGAAATTACATGTTAGCAGAGATTTGTAAATGTCACTGTGCTGGGCTTTTCAGAGGGCTGCCTAAAGCCCTGCACATGTCCCTTCAGGCCTGTATGCCTGTTCCCATCTTGCCATAAGCACACTTTCTAGTGTGCTGTACCTGTTAAGAAGCCAATTTTATCAGAGTGCTTTACATAGATCACCAGTTTGTTTGCAACTTGGAATCAGATGGTTTGTTATCAAGTTGTTATGATGCTACTGTTGAAAATAGATGTGCTGCTCACCCACACCTTCTCTGTGTCTGCCCAAGGATAGCAAACACCCCTCTCTTACATCCTAAACATCTGTTGGGGGCAGCTGTGTGTTCTGAAGAAAGTGCTGCCCAAAGCAGGTGTCAAATTGGTGAAGATCCTTGCTCCTCAGACCTGCTCTAAATTTCTAACAAACCTATTAGTTTCTGTGGTATCAAGAGTTTTATTTTAACAGTCTTCCATGCTTGTGCTTGCAAGCCTATGACTTACACCTCTGGAATGACAGCTTTTGGCTGCCAGGAGAAGAGAGCAATCCCTGCACTTTCCTTGGGAGGTCAGGTAATGAACACCAGTGCCTGTTCTCCACTTGGGAGGCCTGGGGACATCACAGCCCTCTGAGAAGTCTCATCTTCCTCCCTTCATTTGAACACTGGATAGTTTGTAGCTGCTCTGTGGGTTTTAGTCAGTGCCTGCCAGCCATGTGAAGATGGACTGTGGGGTTGGGAGGGTTTGCTGGTATGGAGAGCAGCTAATGCATCCACAGTGCACTGACAGCACTCTGTGTTTTCCTGGGCTTGCTGCTGGAAAACAACTTGAACTAAACCAATGTACAAATGCCACCTTATTAAGTGATGTTTCTGTTCTAGTCCTGTGTGGTATTCCCTACCCCAAACCTCCTCTAGTGAAGGATCCCCCCAGTAGCACCATGTGCTGTGGGCTCTTGACATGTATCTGTTTCCCCAAAATATCCCTGTTTAATAATTCATATTGCTCAGGCAGTGCATAATTCCAATTCTTTCTTCCCTGGGAGAAGCTTTCTTTACTTCCTTCCCTTGGATTCAGATGCAGGGTGCAATTTTCTCTGCCAATTGCAGTTTGGATGTCAGACCGCTAAGAGAGCAAAGTGAATTCTGTTAGGTTTCTGCTCTGAAACTTGCAATGCTGTTGGTCTGGGACCAGACCAGCTTTACAGGGGTAACTCCAAGCTGTCATCTTGATATTCAGGAATCCCTGGGATTAGTGAAGCAATCGGGAGAGGAGCTACCCCAGAACATAATACTGGAGCAGGCAGTGGTGGTGTAGACGAGTGCAGACTCCAGCCCAGCTCACAAGCACAGCCACGTTTCAGGGATAACGGCAACAACACGAGGACAACTGTTGCTGAGTACCCAGAGGAGGAATTCTCAGTATTTTTATCTCTCCCAAAGGAATGGGAAGCAAAGGCCGTGTTCTGTAAATATAGTGCTGCAGGGTGTGTTTGCTCAGGCAAATGAGGCATGGCTGTAACTCGAAGCTACCTGGCAACTGGGGATCCGCCAGTCCCTGCGCACTCTGTCCCCTTCTTTCCCACCCTTGCTTTGCACTAAGGAGCTCAGTGCTGGCATTAAGTTCCTTGCCAGTGCTGAGTAGCTTTCCCCAGAGCCAGCCAACAAAGTATTACATTGCCTTATTTAATCCCTAGGGAAACCTACGTGCTGCTGGGGAAGCAGATGATTAAGCCCAAGCCTGCGGCGGAATATTCACCCCGGGCGCAGCGTTGTTTTGACACGCAACTGCTTTCTGCTGTGTTTTCACTCTGCCAAAAGGAGATGTGCTCTGCTTGACAAGTGCACCAGAAAAGAGGCTCCCACTTCAGTCCACATTATTGCAGCATTTGTAGAATCATAGAGTGGTTTGGCTTGGAAGGGTCCTTAAAGATCATGGAGTTCCAACCCGCATACTTTATCCCAGGTTGCTCCGAGCCTTGTCCAACCTGACCTTTGAACACTTCCAGGGATGTGTTCCACAGCTTCTGTGGACAGCCTATTCCAGGGCCTTACTACCCTCACAGGGAAGAATTTCTTCATCACATCTAATCTAACCCTGCCCTCTGTCAGTTTGTAGCCGTTCCCCTTTGTCCTAAAACTCCAGACCCTTGTCCAAAGTCCCTCTCCAGCTCTCTTTGAGCCTCTTTAGGCACTGGACGGGGCTCTGAGGTTTCACCAGAGCCATCTGGTCACCTCTCCAGGCTGAACATTCCCAGCTCTCTCAGCATGTCCCCACAGCAGAGGTGCTTCATCCCTCTGAGCATCTTCATGGGCTCCTCTGGACTCACTCCAGCAGGTCCATGTCCTCCTTAGACCATGTCCTCCTTACACCGAGGGGATCCCAGAAAGGGAAATCTATGGGCATCCCTTCTTGTATAAATTGTGCTTACATTAAAGAAGGCACACTGACATATCTGGAATAGCCAGCTTTGGTTTCACTCCTCACTCAGGCCTGACTCAGGCTGTGTAGGATAGGGTTGTCATATTTAGGTGCTCAGCTCTTCTAAGAAACAGTTGTGTTGTACTACTCAAGGAGTGCTGGTCACTTCTGAAGCTTTAGTCAAGATTTTTCTCCAACGTTATTCCTCTTAAAATGAGACATCGTGGTTTTGCTGCTGACAGTTTTCTCTCACCTTGATGCAGCTTGCTCACAGGGTGTCATTGGAAATACCAAAATACAGGTTTGGCTTCTGTGCTTGGAGAACTGAGCGTCTTGAGTGCCTCTCTTTCATAATTTTCTTGTTTTTTGGGATTTGCTGGTTCAGTGTGATCATTTTTTGTTTACCTTGCTATTGACTGTGTGGGCTTTTATCCTTTAACGGAAAGGCAGGATGGTTTATGGACATTGTAAGTTTGATTCACACACCTTATTCAATGAAATCCTTGTTGTCTAAGTAGAGTCCTGCTATTTATTAACCTTTGAATTATTCCAAAGTTAATCCACATGGCCTGGAAACTTGAGTAAGCATCTCTTCTTCCATCCTGCTCCCACAGATTTTCCAGGTACTCCAAATGAGCCTGCTGAACACCAGTTGCCATTGGCTTGGGGTGCCCTGGAGAGTCCTAGGTCAGTCTGAGATAATGGAACTGCCACGCACTTTCTCATTAAACAGCCCAGGAAATTGGCAGTAATTAAAAATATGGAAGTTAACTAAATAGGGCTGTCTCTGAAGGGCACTGCTTCTGTCTGTGCTCTCCCCATCACTTCAGAAAGAGGCTTCTCTGCAGTAATGTCTAATTTATGATTTTTTAAGGCATCCCTAAGAGAAAAGGGCCAAGGAATAGAGATGTGGAGTGTCAAGGCAAAAGCCACCCTGCGATTAATGGAAGGTGTTGGACCGTCCCTTATTAACAGAGAGCTTCAAGCAGGTCTGACCAGAGGAAGATGAATGGGAAATGTGCAGGTTTTGGAAAATGCAGTGGAAGATTCCCAGGTCTCTCCCTCCTGCCCACTCCTCATTAATCAGGATGGCTTTGGCTGTTCCCAGCAGTGACACCGTGTCACGCTGGGATAGGTCACTGCTTCTCCCATGCTCTGTCCCCATGCAGGGGACTTCTCTACAAATGTAGACTCTTGGCTAAAAGAAGATATGAGATGTTGCCTCTTGACAGTTCTTCACTACTGCTTTGCTTAAATTGTGCCCGGAGGCGACTGCAGAGGTTTCTGATCACCATCATCTGATGGTGATGCACAGCAGGCTGGGGTGACATCCAGCTGTGCCACTGGGGGCTGCAGGAGGTGCCTGCTTGCACCTGAGCTCAGTGGGTGGTTGCTTGTGTCACTTAGCCCTTGTCATTGCTGTGTTAGAAGCTGCAGGTGGCAGCCCCCGTGGTGTGAGGCTGCTGGTAGTTGGGGCAATAAAGCACTACGGTCCTACATGCTTACAGCAGGAGACAGTGAGGTGTTGTGAGAACTGGGACTGAAATGACAGCTGTGCAACAGTGTATAGTCCCCCAACTGAGACAGAGAAGTTCATTTTTAGGGGGTGGGGCAGGGCAAAATAAGTGAACGTGTAGAATTTTTGTAAGCACAAAAGCTTTTAAAAGCACAAAGTAGTGAAGCAAGTAGCATTTGTGAGATCCTGTTCCCTCACTTGTGTGTTGGTACAAGACCTCCCGTCTCTCCCCCTCTTCCTCAGCGCTGAAAAAAGAGCTGTCGGCATTTGATTTAGGTGTCACAAGAGCCTTATAGAGTGCTTGGATTGACCTCTTGAAGTAAAACAAACTTTGTAATGGGATTAACTGGCTTCTTTCTTAATACTTGCCATTTTCACACGCCTTCCCTTAGCACAGCACACCGGCAACTCTACCAGGGTGATTATTTGGAGCCAAAACATGCACAGTCTGTCACATTGCTGGGAGCTAGGATGAATTTTTGTCTGCAATCCTGTCATCCCGTGCCCAGGAGGCCTCCAGTAATGAGTTGTGTTCATTAGGCAGTCTTTCTGATCCTTTCCATCAGAGAGGCAGCAGTGTCATTAGTGAGGAATTGGGAGGCATTGCCGTGGGCAAACATTTCTCATCCTGGCCTCTGACCTCCTCAGGGCTCTGTGGCACCCTGGTTTCTCCTGGTTTCCTGTTAGCTCAGCTGATTGCTGACACCCATCCCAGTATCCCAGTGATGGTGCTTGGGGTGGAGCCAGGAGCATCCCTGGAATGCTGCAGGAGCAGCCACATTTTATTTTTAATTTTGGTTTTACTAATTGTTAATATTAAGTTTAGTATGTTTAACATATTGTTGGTTTTTTACTTTTAAAATAATCTCTTTATTTTTAAATGTGATCTTTGCTTTTAGTTGTTTTAATGAATTCTTATCCAACAGTGCCTTTGGAGAGTTGGGTATATACAAAAACTTATGAATCTTCACTTGTTTTCTAAGTTTATATTTTGATGGTTTGTAAAAATATGCTTTTTTAGAGTGGTTAGTTGCCCTTTTACTATAACATAATTATTTGTTATAGGTATTAAGGTTTTTTTTTAATATTGAATAGGTTGCCCCCGTGTCTACTAAAATTTTATTTTCTTAGTTTTTATTTTTTAATTTATTTTAACTTTTTGTTTTAATTTAAAAGTCTTGAAGTAAAAAAATAGGTTGAGTACACTCAGTTTTAGTTATTTTTGTTGGGTTTGTTAACTTATTGGAAACTTTCTTTTTTAATAATTTAAATAGTTTATTACTTTTTTGCTGTTTACAACAGGTTGTTACTAAAATTTTTATAGCTCTCTGAGTAGCTTTTGTTTTTTTAGAATAACACGAATGTCACTTATTATGCCTTTGTGTTAAAGGTGGCTGGGGAAATGGGAATGCTAATGAATGAGGTGTAAGTTAAAAGGGTGACCTACTGATTCTTAATTTCACAGGTACTTAAGGTGGGAAGCCTGACCCTTTTTTTAATGGAACATTTTAAGAAAAGCAAGTGGCTGCATTACAAGCAATCTTCCTGTCAGATACACACAGGTCTGGAGTCTGTGGTGGTGCAGAAATGTAGGAGATGCAGTCATCTAACAATTTTTCTCTTTTGCTTTTAAAAGAAGTAAATTTTGAAAGAATCTGCTGGTGGATGTCGAAGGACTATAGAGGTAGCAGATGACAGTGTCCCCATCCCCATGCTATTATTTTCTGATCATGAATCCAGATATTCTTATCAGTGAGACTTCTGGCAAATGCTCTGATTGGAAACCCCATCATTCTCAAGGCAGAGATTAAACCTTCCCTAAGAGCACTTCTCAAAAGCTAGAGGAGGCACCAGAAAAGAACCAGCTCAAATCTCAGCCACGACTGATATGCTTCCTCCTGTTTGCAGTTAAATCACACTTGTCACTTGGTGAGGTACAAGCCAGGAGTTTGCTGCCATGTCTTGAAATTAGACACAAACCAACTCAAACCTGCAGAGGGTTTTTAATGCAAACACGATTTTGGGATTTCCCTGCTCTGCAAATGTAGACTCTTGGCTAAAAGAAGATATGAGATGTTGCCTCTTGACAGTTCTTCACTACTGCTTTGCTTAAATTGTGCCCGGAGGCGACTGCAGAGGTTTGCACAATCCAAGGGAAGGTTCTTAAGGAAGAGTCTTAAGGTGTTTGGCAGGGCCCATCAGCTCTCCACAGCGAGTCCTGGAGTCCTGCGTGTGCTCCTGTGGGTTATTTTTGCCTTTTAACTGCATCAAGTCCCCTGTCATGTCCTGGTTCTGCCACTGATCAGTGCTAAACAGCAGGACGTGCTGGCTGGGCAGAAAGGCAGCACTACCCACTCATTAAGAGATCTAATTACTGAGGGGAGAGATAATACTGTGCTTTGAGCACTGAGATGTTAGACAAATGCTTGGGGATGTCACTCTGATGGCAGTTCTTATGTAGGTAAGTCACTTCTGGTTGTCACCCTGCTCTGTGGTGTGCTGGGATGGAGTTAATGGGCACACACCATCCCTAGGCCTGCTCAGAGCTGCCTTGCACACTAAATACATTTGTGCTTTGCTTCTGCTTAAATCTGTGATTGAGGCTGGCTTTGGCAGGCCTGGACTGGGAGTTTAGCTGGCAGAGTTGCTGTGGTGAGGTTGGTGTTCTGTGTAGCAGGGCTTACCTGGCTGTGTTCCCCGATAACCTCCAGCTGTTATCAGAGTGCTCCCCATCAGCACAACCCACGGTGGGTGACACACCAGGAATGCTTATCAAGGGCCATTGTGCTCTTATCCAGCCCTTCAATAATACACGGCATTGATTTTTGCTGTGTTGAATACTATATAGTGTTTACATTCCCCAGAATAATTCAGCAGGGTAAACAGCTGAATGCTTTGGAGGTAAAGTCAATATTAACAGCATTCAGGAGAGCACTCACTGTCTCTCTTTGATGGAAAGCAGCCTTTTCTCTTGCCTGTGCTTCGAAGGGGCTGTGATTTCTGCAGAGCAGTGCTCCCTCAGAATGCCAGTTAGATTCTGTGGCCCCTGGGGCTGGTCTGGGGATCCAGGATATTGCCAATCAGCAGTTTTTGCAGGCAGTAAATTCTGCTGCTGCAAGTGCCTTTGGCTCTTTTCTGGGACTGTGGCCATTCGCAGCTTCAGTTCAAAGGTGGACGCCATCCATTATTTATCTAGTTGACCTTCTGGAGCAATTTGAGGTGTATTTGTGCAGAGGATCTGCTGGAATTGCATGTTACAGGGTAAACTGAGGATGCTAATGGAAATTCTGTGGTGAAGGCTGCAAACAGCTCCCATGGCATGCTGCTTCCCACAGGCTTTGTGGCAAGTGGAGGAGCATTGTGGACTCAGCCTCTGACATAACTGCACACCTCCAGGCTGCAGGCATGGCAATGTGAGCACTGAAATCAGCCCATCCTCAGGCTCTGCGCTGCACCTGCAGCTTCAGAGGTTTTGTGCTGCTGCTATTTTGTCCTGCACGTGCTGCTTTGAATAACAGCAGCTCAGGAAGTTGCTCTGTGGTGGTGCCCTTTGGAGCACAGAGTAGGAAGGTCCTTTGTGCCTCCCTTGGGGGGATGTCACTGGAGCCATGGGGTACTGAAAACTTCCTTTTTTTCCTTCCTGGAGAGGCTGAGATCTACCAGAGTGCTTCTCTCATCCAAAGCCTCTCTCTCATGGTTTTTGGTGTTTTCTAGCACCTCATTAAACAAAGAAAAAACACACAGGATGAAACAGTTCCTGCTTAAATAGACCCTGACATCATCATAAATATGCAGAGCTCTGTATTGCTCCTGGAAAACCGGCAGGTCAGGAGTTGATGGAGCCTGTGGGCAGAATATGAATGCCTTGATTTTCTCTCCCCCTGAGCAGCAGTGAAGAGGGCTGCTAGGACCAGCCAGCAGAGACCCAGCTATAATTGCTTGCCTGGAGCAGTAACATATTTCTGCACACCAGCTGAATACCAATGAGGACAGAAGGAAGGAAGGTATCAAACAGAACTGCAGGCAGGAGGAAAAGGAGGATAACTGATTAAAAGAAGGACTTGGAGGCCAAGACTGAAGACAATGGGCTAGTTCTGATTAGGGCATTTTACCAGGGAGTGATTTGGGTTTTTAATGAATTTTTTTTCAGGAGCTGAATACATTGCAGAGCTGGTTGGTGAGAAAGGGAGAAGGAGCAAGGGGCCACTGAAAAGGCTGCTGCAAAGACAGAGGCAGGGAGAGGGGAACTGAGCCCAGGATAACTTAACTGAAAGCAAGCACATCCTTTTGAGATTGGTGAGATTAGATTTCTCACTTGGGCCTTTTCCTTCCCAGTTCTCCTCTCTGTAATTGCTCACAAGAGCCTGTGCCACATGCTCTGGGATGACCCTGCTTGAGCAGACAGGTTGGACCAGGTGACCCACTGTCCCTTCCAGCCTGAGCCATTCTGGGATTTAGCTTTGAAATCCCCTTCCTCTGTAACTGCCAACTTAAGATAGAGTTTTGTTTGCCCCTTGTGTGCTTGAGATGAGAATCGGGGCAGAGTGGCCCCTCCATGACCACAGAACCCCAAAAGAGCTGCCCAGAAATGCTTCCCTGCTCTTCTGCCTGCTCCTGCAGGACATGGTTCAGGATGGCCCTGGCTGCACTGCCTTCTCCATGGCTGCTCCATGAAGGAGTGGAAGACTCAGTTTATTTGAATTCTGTCCATAAGGGAAAAAAAAAAACAAAAAAGAACCCAACCCAAAGCAGCATGATGTAACTTTCAAGCCTAAGGTGAGAGGAAACACGACAGCATCACAGGGTGTTTTGGAGCATTTTAGGTGCTTTGAAAGCACATACAACCCATGAACTGCCTCTGAATTATCCTTTAGGGTCTGGTAATGGGAACTAAACATGAAGATCTAATCAGCTAAAAATAAGGCTGGAAAGAACCGGCTTAGTGTCTCATGAGTCACCGAATGTCAGCATCTGCCTTTTCTTCCTGAAATAATGTGGAGGCTTTGGAGGAGCTATGGGCGGGAGGAGGAATGAAACCTGGCAGTGCAGCCCTTATTGCTAAGCTCCAAAATCCTCACCTGTGTCCCTTTCTGTGGGCAGCTGCGCGTTAAAAATAGCCTGGGAGAGGCTGTTTCCAGGCAGCAGCAGCGTTTGAGGTACCTGGGAATCCAAGAGCGCTGCTCCCGGGTGACGTCACCGCTCTGCAGGGACCGGGAATGCGGTGCTGGACCCGTGTCTTGGCCGAGCTGAGGATGTGGGGAGTGCTGAAAGGCTTCCAGCCTTGCCCCAAAGCAGGGAAGCTGCTGAGAGCTGGGAGCTGCAGCGATCCCGTGCCCTTTCCCTGTGCAAGATGGGCTTTGCTGAATAAGTGGCGTTCAGAGGTTTGCCTTAGAGGGGGTGTTTTGAGAGGGGAAGGAGCGTGTGGGTTTGACCTATATCCTGCACATCATGTCCAGGAAGCCTGAAAGGCGTAATGGGAGGAATGTACTCTCATTTTCACCTCCATTAATTTTATCAGATCGCCGCGGTACAGCTAATCGTAATTGCTGGAAATACAGAGGGAAGGAGAGGGGAAGTTGTCTTGTTGCTCCCTGGTTGATCAGCTGCAGGATGCGTTGTTTTAAAGCCACATAAATAGAAAAAGTGCTGTCGTGTAGTGTGGCATTGGGCTTGGGCTGAAAACATCTTTTTTGTACTGGAAATGTTGTTTGCTTTGTTAGAGGGAATCGGTGAATGAGCAGTTGCTGAGGCTGCACAGAAAGGAGAGATTCCTGCTAGCAGCCAGGTGCAAAATGTCTCAGCCTCCCGAAGCATCATAATGGGGGTTATTTGCATGAATTTTTTGAGCCAGCTTTCCAAAAGCAAACAGAGATACCAGTTCTGTTTGGTTTTCCCCAGCCAGCTGATGTAGGGAATTGTAGCCAAATTGAGAGCAACATAACCTTTTCAGGGGGGAGTGGGAAACAAAACGTTGGAAAAATGTATAAACGTATCCCCAGCTGAGCAGATGGTGGGCCCACAGTCTCCTTTTTCTGAAGAGGAGCTCTGTATGGGTATTTAAAACTCCATACAGAGCCTAATTTAGGATTTGTAAAGTAAAAGTACTGCTGCCTTTTCCCTTGCCACCACAAGCTCTGAAATGGCTGGTGGTAATTCCTGTACTGCCCATGCTCTTCAGGCTTTTAGTGCACTAATTCAAGTTGTTGATGTTAATACAAACTCAAATATTTTCTTACCAAGCCCTCGTAGCTGAGCTCTGCGTCAGCGCTGCATCCTTTGTACAAGCCCGTGTCCTTTGCGAAATGTGGCCCTCAGCTTCCACCTGCTGTTCAGAACCAGAACGGCAGCTCTGCCATGAATCCAGGAAAATAAAAATCATGGAATATCCTGAGTTGGAACCCACAAGGATCCTCGAGTCCAGCTCCTGGCCCTGCATAGGACCGTCCCCAAGAATCCCACCATGTGCCTCGGGGTGTTCCCCAAACACTTCCTGAACTCTGGCAGGCTTGGGACTGTGGCCACTTCCCTGGGAGCCTGTTCAAATATTAAAGTAAATTTCAATCCCAAGTCCTGAAAGTTAAACGAGATGAAAGTGAAATTTGAATAGCAATATAAAGCAGGACCTGCTAAGAGTGTTGGTTTGGCTCAGATTAGTATTTGATGTATTTTCCCAGAAGTTGGGTAGAAGAGGTGATTTCCACTGCTCAAATGAGGCAGTTTGTAGCTGTTTTAAGAAGGAATGTGCTCTCAGTTCTACAGAAGTGTGTTGTTCTTCTCTTTTCCAGCTAAAAACCACAGTGACACCCAAGTGTTCTTCTACCTGTGGATTATCTTCTGTTTCATCAGCTCTTGCTATACCCTCATTTGGGACCTGAAGATGGACTGGGGTCTCTTTGACAAAAATGCTGGTGAAAATACCTTTCTCCGAGAAGGAATTGTCTACCCACAGAAAGTGCGTATGCAGCCTGCTCTTACCTTAGGACAGGCTTGTAACACTTTAACCAAACTTGCTGAGTTTAGAGCATGTTGCAGTTGCCCACTGCAGCATTTCAATGCTACAGCCTGGGATTTTCCAGCAGCAGAGCTGATTTGTTTCCAAGAGATCATTTCTGTTCATTTTGCTTGCGTTTGAGCAGCAGATTCTGTAGCTTCCTGAAGACCTGATGAGGTCTTTTGGATGCAGAAGGTGTTTGTTGAGCTGTTTTGTGTTTGTTGCTCCTCAGGCATACTACTATTGTGCCATTGTAGAAGACGTCATCCTGCGTTTTGCGTGGACCATCCAGATCTCCCTCACTTCCATGCAAATCTTTCCCTATGCTGCAGACATAATTTCTACTGTATTTGCCCCACTTGAGGTGTTCCGGTAAGGCTGCTGGGCTGAGCAGCTCATTTCTCTTGTTTTTATTTTCACTTTTTTGTTCAGTAATGTCAGTATGGGGGGAAGCACCTGGATCCTTGGATGTGGACTATACTGGTTTTTATTTCAAGGAAACCAGGATTAACAGGAGTATTTAATCCAAACAGGGTGCTGAGTGAAGAGAAGCGTAGGGGGCCCTGCCACAGTGTGGAGCTGAATCCTTCACACTGTGTTTGCAGTTCCTTCTGAACCATGACATAATCTTGAGGAGTTAGTTTTTACCAAATTTCTCCTTGAAATTTCCAGTTGAAACTTTGCTTGATTCTCGTTTCCAATTTTTAAACCTCTTTGTATCTGTGTCATTGATTTGGATCCTGCAAGCTTCCAGGACTTTGAAACACCTTTCCTGTAGCTGGAAACCCACCCCCACAAGAACTTGATGCTGACCCTCTCTCATGTAGGTGCTGGAGGTGGCCTTTGGCTTGTAATGCTTGAACAATGTACCTCCATGCTGTCCATATTAGGATAGGGCATAAAACTGACAGGTTCTGTTGTTCTCCAGAGGAAAGATGTTGCTGTTAGCCACTGGATGTTTCTCCAGTGCTTTGCCAAACGCAGGAAACGCCTGTAAAAGGGGAACTCAGTTGGTAATTCTCCTTTTTTCTCTCCATCCATCCATCCATCCATCCATCCATCCATCCATCCATCCATCCACGCAGGCGGTTTGTGTGGAATTTCTTCCGTCTGGAGAACGAGCACCTGAACAACTGCGGCGAGTTCCGTGCCGTGAGGGACATCTCGGTGGCGCCGCTCAACGCCGACGACCTGACGCTCCTGGACCAGATGATGGACCAGGAGGACGGCGTCCGCAACCGCCGCAAGAACAAGCAGTGGAAGCGCAGCCTGAGCGTGTCCCTGCGCAGGCCTCGCCTCGCCTCACAGTATGTTCAGCCTCTGCACTGCCACAGAATCCTGCCCTGGAGCTGCTCTTGATGCCTGCTGGGTGTTTATGGACTGGGAGTCCTGGACTGGGAATGGCACAGAGGTTTCAAAGTCATGCAAAGATTTTCAGTCGTCAAAGGGAGGGCGGGTCCAATTAGTAAACGAGCATTCCTCTCTCTGCCAGGGAATTAATCCATCCTTTAGGCATTTGGGGTTTGGTAAACCATCAGGAAAGGGAGTTCCCTTTTTACAAGGCTCCCCTCCTGCAGAAATAGTCTGCCAGAGGTTATAAATGCAAACTGGAGGAGAGTTTTCCTCAAGCAGACATTTATGAAAAAGAAGGAGAGGGACTCTTTATGCCTCATAGTGACAGAAGGGGCAATGCTTTTAAACTGACAGAGGGCAGGGTTAGATTAGACATTAAGAAGAAATTCTTCTCTGTGAGGGTGATGAGGCCCTGGCACAGGTTGCCCAGAGAAGCTGTGGATGCCTCATCCCTGGAAGTGTTCAAGGCCAGGCTGGATTTGGCCCTGAGCAATATGGTCTATGGATGTCACTCACATCCCTGCCTCTGGCAGGGGGTTGGAACCAGATGATCTTTAAGGTCCTTTCCAACCAAAACCATTCCATGATTCTGTATGATTCCAGTTATTCTTTGATTAAGGTTCATACATAAGATCTCAGACTCCTTCCCCTCTCAAATCCAAACCCATACATTTTTTTCTTCCCACCCATCATTCTTGCACCCCAAACGTTTTCCCACCCTGCACCCCAGCCCCTGAACCTCTCCACTGTGTGTTTTCCCTGCAGTTTTGCTCCAGTGTCCTGTGTCCCTCTTGCCCTGGCAGCACAGCTGTGCAGCCCTGCCCTTTGGCCAGGGAGCAAACCCAGGCTCCTCAGGGATGCTGAGGCACAGTGGGTCAGGAGTGTTGTGCAATCCCTGCAGCACTACATGGGAGGGGTGGGAGGAGGAGGAGGGTGTGCACTGGCCTCAGGGCTGTGCTTGGCTCTTATCCCTGCACGGATGGGACCAATGCCAACAGCCTTTGGGTGGCTGCTAGAGACTGAAAAATGTTATGCAAAGGGAATGTGAGCCAAAGCCTGGTGGAATTCCCTCCAGCCATGCCCATTTATCCCTCAGACATGCAATGAGTGGAGAGGTGCCAGGCATATCCCTAAAGAACTTCCTGCTCCTTCCTGCAGCCCAGGGGGAGATGGAGCAGGATCCTCTGGATTCTGCAAAGGTTTGGTGGAGTTCTGTGGGGAGGGCTGGGCAGGTGCCCACATGCAGCAGTGCAGTGTCCCCAGCCATGTCACAGCCTGGCAGGTGACACTGGCCATGGGCAGAGTGTGCCCAGCGTGGTGTGGAATGGGCAGTGCCACAGGAGGAGGATGCTGAGGGACAGCTGGGGCATCTTTACAAGGCTCTGCTATTCCCAGGGAGAGTGGGAGGGTGTGAAACAGTAGATTGTTTATTCTCCCTCTGCATAAGAAAGAGATTTTTCCCTTTTTTTATTCCCCCAAGTGCACTGTGGGTTTGCTGTCTGCACATCATTCCAGGAATTCCTTCTCCCCAGTGAGTGTTTTGTGTTTTGTTTTTTTCCAGGTCCAAGGCTTCTGACACAAAGGTATTGATAGAGGACCTAGCAAACGAAGTGAACACATGAGATGGCCACGTTCTCTTATTCCACATCCTTCGTTTTCTCGTTCTGTTTCCCTCTTCCCCAAGTAACCCGAGCTCTGGTACAGATCCAGCTGAAAACAGGAGAAAACACTGAACACGTTTTCTGAGCTCTTCCAGACCAGATCCTATGGACTCCAACAAGCTCACTGTGTTTCGTTTCTTTTCTTCTGGGTTAATTTTAATGTTCTCTTTTAAACAAAAAAAAAAAACCAAACAAAAAATAAAATATTTTACTTTGTTTTGCCAATAAAGAGGACAGTTCAGGAAAGAAGGATTGTTTACAGTCTCAACAAGGACATACAAACCTTATCTGGATAACGAAGCATCATAGGGACTCCCTCATGGGACAGTGCCAAGAGCACACTCAGTTTCTGCTTGGCCCGGTTTTGACTGGTTGAAACCGGACTTTTTAAATCTGATTTTTTTGTTGTTGTTGGGGTTTTTTTTCAGTTGTTTGTTTTTTTCCTTCATATCCAGCGCTGAGGCACTGGCTGCACTTGCAGGGAAAGTGCACTTAGAGCAGTATCTTCATTCATGAAGCTACTTTTTAATTTGGTGTAACTTTTCTTATAATTTTTTGGAAATATGATGTATCTGTTGCATATAGTTTTCACATTATTTATGAAACTTAACAACTATATGAGAGTGATTCTGAGTCCTGTGCAATGAAGGTTGTAAAGGTAAAACAAAGTGGGCAATGTAGATCTCCATCTCCATGGTTGTGGGGTGATGCCCTTGCAAATACCCCTTTAGTGAGACAACTTGCACCTGTGTGTACCTTCTCTCTCTTTTATTTCTTTTCAATTTTATTTTAAACCGAAGTTTCTCTTTCTGATGTTTTTTTAGTTGCTGCTACTGCTTCTGGGCATGTCTCTCATGCCAGTTCAAAGCCAACTTCTCCATGTGTGAAAGTAATGCAGATGATCCTAAGGAAAGGAGAGCTGGTTCACACCAACAGCACAAAACACTGAGCGAGCAAAGGCTTTGGAACTTCATTCTCCAGATCCAAAAGTACTTTTCCAAGCCTTAGGTGTGTCATGAGGGCATCTCAGTCTGAGCAGGGAGCTTTTCAGGAGTTCTCCAGCAGCCCAGCAAAGTGGGACAAGGCAAGGAGGTGACAGTTCTCGTAGGACAGAAGGGGTTCATCAGGCTGGGGCTTAGGAGTGGTGATATGTTTCAGGGAGCATGGAAAGAACTGTGGTGTGCCCACCTGACGGGGAAGGTGAGATGGAAAACAGCTCTTCTGTGGCTTCTGGTTTAGCAAAAAGCCTCTGTTGGGCACTGTCCTAGTCATCTGCCCCTTGACTCATCTCATTCTCCCAGTTTGCGAAGCGGGATACTTGAGCAGATTTGGGTAATGGACAGCTGAGCAAATCAAGTTGGAAGAGAGCTGTGAACTCGATGGTTTTGTTGGTCTCTCCTCCTGGGAGGGAGCCATGGAGGCCTCAGAGTCCTGTGCTCCTTCCCTTCCCTTTTCTCCCTGGGTCTGCAAGGGGAGGGTGAAACTCCTGAGGGAGGATCCTCACCTGGCTGGTGACAGTTTGGGCAATGGAATGGCAGGAATCTCTCCTCAGTTGCTGTTTGCTGGTTGTTTCCCTTAATCAGCACCGTGTCCCCCACGGCCAGAATATTGCAATTCCTTAGTTTGCCTGCTGTGCCTCTTGCCCAGAGGAACTGAAGAAGGAAACCTGCTTCTCTTCATTTAGTTGGAAATAGATTAAAACCCTTTAAATAGATTAAAACCCTATTGTGGTGCTGCTCCTCTCATCTCCCTCCGTGGGGGACTGCTCTGGTGGGAGCAGAGCTGGATGAGCCGGGGCTGTGCTGTCCATCTCCTCTGGTTTCCAGTCTTTACCTCCCTTAGGTCAGCTCATACTTAAAACAAAGCATTCCCATTCCCATGGAAGTGGAGTGTGGGATATAAAGCCCCTTAAAATATTTCAGGTTCCTAATTTGCATTGGTGCCATGTCCAAACCATGTGTGGGTATTTCCAGCAGTTGGGAGTGGAGCCATCCCTGCCTGGAGAGCTTAGGGAAGGGCAGCTGCACTTGGGAGGGAGGCAATCCAAAATTATTTGGATTCATTCAAATCAAGTAACGCCACTGGGTGTTACTTAAGCAAGTGGGTTTTTTTCTACAAAGAATCTGAGCTTTACTGGTACTTATCTTCCTTTCAGAAGGAAATTAAACATACTGAGAGACATTGTGAGCAATTTGGTCTAGTGGAGGGTGTCCCTGCCCTAGGCAGGGGGTTGGAACCTATATGGTCCTTAAGGTTACTTCCAACCCAAACCATTCCATGGTTTTGTGATTTGGAAGTGATGCCAGTCCCCTGGGAGCACTCTGCCTCCCTCAGCTGGGCTGGGGAGGGCAGGGCATGGCTGGGTGGCCTGTGTCCATCTGTCCATCCTGCTGCTGCACCGTCCCACCCTCTGCTTCCTAACGCGATGGGGTGGGTCGGGTTGCAAGTGATTAAATTCTTATTCTGTAGTTTACCCAAATCCTTATGGGAAGCAAGAATTCAGTGTGTCCATCTGCTCTGCTCCTTGCTCTGCTCTTTCTCTTCCCTTTTGCTGTCTTTGCTGGCAGGAGAATTAAGGAGAAAAACAAAAAGCGGAGGTGGCATGCTATGAGGAGCAAACATTATCTCCTAAAATAAAACATGGTCCCTTTTGGCAGTGAAGATGATGTCTTGGGGGAAAGCAGCCTGAATTCCCAGAAGTGTGGCTTTTAAAGGCTCCTAGCTTCCAACCCTGCATCTGCCTGTTCCCTCCCTCCCAGAGATTTCTGAGAAATCAGGCGTGCAGATTCCTCCTGAGAGCGAGCACTAAAGCCGGGATGGCTCCACGTCTACGAGAACATCTGGCCAATAAAGGGAGACCTAATGAAGCAGAACAGATGGTGAGAGAAAATAGCTCTGTCGCTCCTTGGGAGCAGCAGGAGCCAGGGGAGTGGGGACATTCCCAGGGTGGCTGCATTTCCTGAGCTGGGCTTTGCTCATGGGTGCTTGAGAACACTCCTGTAGGGAGAGCAGCAGGGTGGCAGTCCAGAAGGACAGAGCAGCTTTAAAAGGAGCTGGGGGTGAGGGGTTTATCCACTGCTTCAGTTGTTGGGATGCAGCTGGATGGGAGGTGGAAGCTGAGGAAGGTCTTTAAGCTGTGGATTTCAGGTGTTGGGCTGTGCCTCGTGATTCAGTGCAGGTTGGATTGTACAGCTCTGAGGATGGTGTGGAACTGCTTTGGTCTGGTGAAACCCATCAGGATGGTGCAGTGTAAGGAGAGGAGATGCCACCCTGTGGCATTTGTGACTTTTGGAGATTCCCTTTGAACTTGCTTCTCTGTGCTGATTCCCTCCAGCTTTCCATCCTGCCGCTCCTCTGGGAATTTTGGGGTTGCAGGGGGTGAGGTGTTGCAGCATTCAGAGTTTATTTGCTGGCTGGGGTTCCCCATGTGGTTTTGGGACAGTGTGACCAGAAACACCAGGTCCCTGTGCTTGGGCAGGGCAATGCCATATGCCATGGGTGTGTTCCTGACAGAACAGCAGGGCAGGATCTTTGGACTTGGCAAGCAGGAGTGGGGGCTCTCCAATGAGAATTGATGCTGTCCCACCACATTTTAAAAGAAATGCATTTGCAGCACTCCTGGCTGCAGCCTGTATGTATCCAGTAAGCTCCTACCTCTCTCATCCAGGTGCATTCCCAAAGTCAGCTGGTGTTCATCCTATGCCTTTCCCATGGCCCTCCTCATTCTCTCAGTGTCTTTGCTGTTTGATTCCAATGAAAGGGGTCAATTGGCAGCAGCCTTCAGCATGAACATCTTGGAATGGGAGAGATCTCTGGTGGAAATCTCAGCAGAGTTGGATCCTGCTGCTCCTACTTCCCTAAAATCTCTTGTGCTGCTCGTTCTGCCTCTGTCCTGGTGCTCAGCTGCAATGCCAGGGGGGCAGACAGGGAGGGAAAGCACGTTCCTGCTTCAGGAGATAACAATCCGTGGGGATTTTGCTTCCAACGAGCAGTGGGGACAGCGTGAAGCCTTTGCTGTGTTTTGAAGGGCCCGGTGGGTTTGGCTTTGTCCTGCAGGGATGCTGCCCTGCTCTGCTTGCTGGGCTTCAGGGGCTGTGTCCCCAGCTCAGGCCATGTGCTGGGAAGTGTCCTGGGGCTGGGATGTGGCTTGGCAAGCTGGGGACACAAAAGCCACTTTGCTCACATGCTGCATCCCAGCTCCATGTGCTCTGTCCTCTCCTCCGCCCTTCTGTTTTGCACTCGCAGGGGGAAGGTGATCTTCTGCCTTAAACATTATTATTTTACTTTAATTTACGTTTTTATTCCAGAAGGCAATCGGATTGTTTTGTCTCCTTGGAAAAGAGGGGCTGGGGCTCCTGGGGGAAGAGTGGGAAATCCCTACAGTACCTCTGCAGCAGTCACAGCTGGGCTCAGTGGCTGTCACCTCATCAAACCTTGCCTTCTTTACGTGACTCCCATCCCAAACTCTGCACCTTGGGGCGAGTGTCCCCTGCTGCCACCGTGGGCTAAACTAGTGTGTCACCATCCCTGGGGGCTTCAATCCCTGCTGCAACACCCTGGAAAAGGAGAGGGAAGGGACACAACACGGGAAGCTCCCTGATGCTGACACCCCAGCCCTGTTCCCGGTGGGAGCCAAAGGCTGCCCTGGCCCGGGCACAGCCCTGGCAAAACGGGCGAGAGGCACCGCCCCTGCCTGGCTGGGTGCCCTGCGGCCTGACAGTCCCTCAAGCTCTGTAAACCAAATTGCAAACTCTTCACTCCAGAGGAGAAATTGGGCATCCTGGTAGAACTTGCCAT
This sequence comes from Hypocryptadius cinnamomeus, assembly GCA_013400635.1. Classification (NCBI taxonomy): domain Eukaryota; kingdom Metazoa; phylum Chordata; class Aves; order Passeriformes; family Zosteropidae; genus Hypocryptadius; species Hypocryptadius cinnamomeus. The sequence continues at coordinate 48,921 of VYZP01006531.1, forward strand.
GACCTCTCCATCCCGTAGGTCCTCGTGGCCAAGGATCAGCGCTCGGAAGGGGCCCGGAGTGGAAACGCCAAAGTTCCCCCCGGGCCCCGCTGCCGCCTTCCTCTCCCCCTCCCCGCTGTGTTGGTCTAAATGATCTTTCTATGAAGCCCTGTAGATGTCAAAAGTAATTATGGAGTGTGATTAGTCCTCTGTGGGTGCTTTCTTTCTTTCCCCCTCCTTTCTCTTTTGCTATCCCCTTCTCCACTCTTCTGTTTTGGCTCAGTGGAAAAGGTGAGGACAAAGAATTGCTGCTTGCTTGGACTCATGATGTATCTGTGACTGCGCTATTAGCTGTCTCCTCCTTCCTCCCCAAATGGATATAATTTTTGAAGTGTGGAATTCCCTTCTTGATAAGTAGGTTTAAAAAAAAAAATACTGCACAATGTGATACTGTTTCATAGTTTCTAGATGGTTGTATACAGCAAAGTTACTGTGATTGTGTTTTTTCAAAGGAAAAAGTGATTGGTTATGGAATCTGTCCTTTTTTCATTATTACAAGCTCTTTGTTTTCCAATGATCTGATGGCTCTTTTGTCCCTGGTCTGTGTGTGTGTCTTCTGAAGTCCCACCCCTGTGCTGCATCCACCCATGGAGCATTGGCTTCTGCTGCTCTCGCTCTCTTGGGAGCTGTGGGATGTCGCTGGTGGCTGGAGGTGGAGGACATCCATGTCCTGGGAGGAGGTGGAGGTGCTTGGAGGAGGGAGACGTCTGAGGAGGGGTTGGAGGGGCTCACAGGAAGCAGCCCAGGTTTCCCCCAGCACGAGTCCAGCTCTCACCCAACATGCCAGGGGCTGGTGCTGGAGGAAACCTCCTGCCCAGACTGTGCTGTGCTGGCCGAAGGCTCGTGGTCCTTTTGGGAGCCTTTGTTGCCTCTCTCCAGCTGATCCCCAGTCCAAGGTGGTGTCCTGTCAGCACAGTGCATGACCAGAGGGTGAGCAGCCCAGCCCTGGGTTGTTTGGGGTCTGTGCTTTTATTTTGCTCTTTAAATCTCTTCATTGCCTCTTGCAATCAATCTCCCTCCAGAAGAGAGCCTGGAGCCTTGAAATCACTCTGAGCCTGTTGCTGCTCACAGCAGCCACTTCCCGGAGGTTTAATCCCAGCCACGGCTCCCTGCTGGCATTCCTGGCTGGTGGCAGGAGCCCTCCTGCTGCCCTTGCTTTGGCACCTCACCCCAGCCCCATGGGGACATCTCCCAGGCGTGTGTCACCTCCACAGCCCAGGCAAAGGAGCCAGGATCCCTTTCTGGAATGGTCTGCAGGTAAGGATGGGTCCTAGTGTCACAGGGGAGGTTGGACCCCGGTGCTGGGGGACAGTGCAAGGCTGGTTCCTCTGCCCTGGGCTCTTCCACACAGAGCTCTCAGCTGGCCCTTCCTGCCTGGAAGCAGCCAAGTGAAGGTGCTTGTTCTGTCCCCCATGGAGTCACCCCGTTGTCAGCTCCCGTGGGGAAGGAAGCCCTTGGGCTCGGGTTTGGCTGTGATGAGGACCCCATGGCCACTGGGGTGGCCGGGGACATTTTAAGAAGATAAAAGTGATTTCTTGCTGCTCGTGCTGGCAGGGGCCAGTGCGGCCAGAGCCAGGAGGATTAAAACAATTTCATAATCCTGGTGATTTCCTTTTGATCGGGATTATGAAACCAATCACGAATATCAAAAGCCACAGCTTAAAGCGGCAGCCGGAGCGGGGCCGGGACGCTCTGGGCCCCCTCAGAGCTCTGGTGCCCCCAGGGACGGCAGCCCTGGCACCTCCAGGTAAGCGCTGCCCACCCGGGACCCTCGTCCCGCTCGGGGGGGCCTCGGGTGGGGGCAGGATGGGGGTGTTGGTGTGCGGTGAGCAGGCACGTGTGGCATGCCAGGTTTGAGGACAGGGATGTGTATGGATGCACCCAGCTCGGCTCCCACCACCCTCCTGCCTGGAAATGCCACGGCCCTGGCTCGCCGTGGGTCCGAGCAGGATTTGGCCTCCGGAAAGCAGAAGAATTTAGCACAGCTGTAAACGTGTGGTGCTCGCAGGAAGGTGCCGAGAGCCGGCGGGCTCTGCCGCTGGAGAAATGCCCCCGCCGCCGGGAGCACCGTCCCCATGCCGCGGGTACGGGACAGCCCCCCCGACACCCGGGCAGGGCCCGGCTTCGCTCCGCAGCTCAGACAAAGGACATTCCTGAGGGAGGCCAGGGCTGGATCTCTCCGTCCCGGACCGCTGGGTTCGCCTCCTGTAGAGTTCCCTGGGTGGCAGCCCTGTCCCCAGCCTGGCGGTGGCCGCGGTGGCCTGGACCTGCGGGGACCGGGCAGTCCCGGGTTGGCTTTGGCCGAGTGCGCGGAGAAGAGGAGGAGGAGGAGGAGGCCGGGACGGGACGGGACGGGACGGGAGGCGGGCCAGCCACGGCCCCACAGCCCAGCCAAGCGGCTGAGCTCGGGCTCGGCTGGAGGGGCTGGGATTTGCTGGTTTGGCCGTTTTTTAATTTTTTTTTTTCCCCTCCCCTGCTTCCTTCCCTTCTTCCGCTTTCTTCTCCTTCTTCCCAGCCCTCTCCCGATGCTGCTCCGGGGGTAAGGACAGCCCTCGCATCCCGCCCGTGGCCCCGTCCCGCTCAGCCTGGGGCAGTGAGGGACTGCTGGGCGGCGATGGGGCCCGGGAGGTGCCACGGGGATGCTCTTGCAGCCCCGGCCACGGGGGAGGCTCCTCCAGGGCTGCCAGCAGGGACAGGATGGGACGGGGTGCTCCCGGCGGGGCGCAGGAGGGCAGCGGCTCCTCGGTGCCACCGGGAGGGCGAGGCGGGCGCAGGACGAGTGCCACGTGTGGCCTCGGGGGCCGGGGCGGAGCAGGGGCTGGCGTCTGTCTGGTGGCACCTTCGGCGAGTTATGGCCGGGAGGGATTTCTGTTCCGCGGAGGTTTGGGGCCCTGGTTTAGCTCAGGAAGTGTCAGTTCCCTCCGGGTCTTCTTGCTGGATGCCCTAGGGCACCTGGAACAGTGTGGGTGGGCACCCGTTTTGGGGAACCACCGATCCCTCATTGCTGCTCCATTCCTCCTGCTCCTCAGTGATGCTGGCAGTGTCGATGCTCTGAGTGGATGGGTGGCCTCGTGCTGTGTCACCTCGCTGTCCCCTTCCTCTCCAGGAACACGCCGGTGGCATTGCGTGCTTTTACTTCCC